>CABHPQ010167479.1:0-30096 GCA_902168405.1 Peromyscus aztecus
GTTGCAGCAGGGAAGGGCAGGGCACAGGAGGACCCAGATGCCCTGTTGTTCAGTATCCCCATTCACTCTTGCTGTTCCTTACACTGTGTTTTCTTCAACCAAAAGTGCTTTTTTTTATAAATGCCAAAGGGGGAAGAGAAAGGCAGAGGACAAAATAGTGTAATGTCACTGTCCACAGAATTGACCTGCTTACTCCTTACGCAGCTAACACCTGCCAAAACACCTTTATTCCAGACACAGTCTTAATAAAAACAGCAACTGAGCACACTGAATTTGTGCATGTGTTTTTGAAAGGGAGAAATAAGGTAAAAGTAATGAATGGTTAGAATCTTTATTTCAAAACCCGGTGCAAATGAAATGAAAAGTAATTTTCGGTTGATGAACTCTTCCCATGTGATTAGTGTTATGGAGTTTGAGATCCCTGGAACATAGACCACTGACTCAATCCAATTTTAATTAAAAGATGTATCATTTGCTGCTAGCAAGATAACAGCCTTAAAGCCAAGTCTCAGGCATGTCAAGCAGAAGGGGTACTTTAAAGGTGAGGACTACAAGAAGAGCTTCATGATCTGTGCAAGCCAGCAGAGAGCTGACCTGTTCTGCAAAGCCAAGTGGTTAAGGTGGCACAAAACAGTCCTTGGGTATCTATGTAAGCAAGTTACAGAAGCTAGAACAAACAGTGGTTAGTCATCCATATCCCGATCATCGCAAAGCACATGGTTATGTCTGCACATTTATGGGTGGGGATCACCAAGTCAGGGTTGCTTGCTGGGAATTCATCTTCCAGGAATTTGAGTCTAGGACAAACAGTCATTAAGAACCAAGATGGAAGCCGAGCGGTGGTGGCGCACGCCTTTAATCCCAGCACTTGGGAGGCAGAGGCAGGTGGATCTCTGTGATTTCGAGGCTAGCCTGGTCTACAGAGTGAGAACCAGGAAAGGCACAAAGAAAAACAGAGAAACCCTGTCTCGAAAAACAAAAAAAAAAAAAAAAAAAGAACCAAATGGAGACCCAGCAGAAAATTGAGTTTCTCTGGTCATCACAATTATTAATGGTGGGAAATCTCTAGTACAGTGTTCCTTGGCTGGTCAGAGTTTGCGAGTGCTTGGAATAGCAACTACTTAAAATGCTGCTAAGAGTATACCTGCATCAGAGAGTTGCCCTCACCCATGCTGAGGGATCTCACAGAACTGACGTTGTGCTTCCCTTCGGATATTTTTCTCTTTGCTTGTTGCACTGTTGTTGTTTTGTGTGTGTGCATGTCTGTGCATGTCTGTGTGTGAGAAAGTGCACATATGTATGTGGGCATGTATGCACATGTGTGTGTGTGTGTGTGTGTGTGTGTGTGTGTGTGTGTGTGTGTAGGTCAGAGGGAAACTTTAGAAAACATTCCTCAGATGCCATCTACCTTTGTAATTGATACAGGGTCTCTTGTTGGCCTGGAAACCATCAAGCAGGCTGACCAGAAAATCCCAGAGATCCACGTGTTTCCACCTTCATGGATATGGGATTAGAACAGTGCCCAGTTTTTAAATGTGGCTTCTGTGAACTGCACTGGGGTCCTTGTGCTTGCAAGGCATGCACTTATCAGCTGAGTTATCCTCCCAGGTCTCTTTGCTTGTCTTTATCATTCTAGGGAGATAAGTTTATATATTTTAAAGAAAAACACAACGTAATACACTTTGAATATATAACCATGGAATAAGCACAGCCTTAGGTCATAAATCAAACCCACTGCCAATATGATGAGCCCCGACTCAGTACTGTGACTCAGTACTTCCTCAGCATCCCTTTCCCAGAATTCCTCCCCCAGCTTTCCTTTCCCAAGTTTCCTTCCTTATCCTCTCTTCACCAGCATGCCATTCTCAGCAATGATACCAAGGCTGCAACGTGGTAATGGGCTAAAGTCCAGTGTGGGGTTTTGAGGGGAAGCTAGCATCTACAGCTCAGCATGGGAGCCTAAAGCTCCATCAACACTGAAGAGGAAGGAGAAGAATAATCAAGATGTTTCCAAGGAGACAGAATGCAGTCATAAAAGGTCACAGGGGAGCTGATGGAGTGGAGAAGCTCTCCCCAGGCTTGTCAGTTGGCATAATGAAGCTCAACCTAGTAATTTAGGTTTGAGCCCTGAAACCTTATAGACAAGATAAGTGGTAATCTGTTAGTGCTAGGAACAGCCTTCCAACCATGTACCTGTGACTCAATCCACTCCTAATGGAGGAAAAGCAATGCTTTTCTATGGCAAAATTTAGTTCAATGACTATTAATTCGAGCAACAGTCATATGTGAAAGCTTGCAGGGAACACTGTAAGAAGGGCTGAGCCTGGTGCACAAGCCTAGAATCCCTGTCCTCAGGAGGTGGGGCAGGAGGGCGAGGTTGAAGTTCATCCTTGCCTACAATACAGTGAGTTTATAACCAGCCTGGGCTTCCTAAGACCCTGTTTCAGAAGATGAGACAGGGGCCGGGTGTAGTTTATCTGGTGGACTGATGGCTTTTCATGGACAAGGCCCTGGGCTCTATGCCCAGCATTACATAGACTTGGCCTTGTACACAGCTGAAACTCAAGCTCTGGGGTGAAGGCAGGGAGGATTAAGAATTTCAGGTCATCTTGGCTGCATAGAGAGCTTGAGGCCAGTCTAGGCTGTGTGAGACCCTGTCTCAATAAAACCAATCAATCAACAAACAGAAACCAACCAGACCATCCAAGACTGTAAGAGAAGTAGCAGGATCTACCATAGTTCTGATCTGCAGGAACGTGATGTTAAGAACTTCTGTGAACATAGGTTTGTTTTCATATGTGTTTGCTTTGTGTGTTTGTGAAAAAAAACAACTTAGAATGATGAAAGTTCAGTCTTGTAGCTAGAGTTTTCCTGCCTGGCCCACAGTCAGGACAAATCTCTGTCACTCGCCAGTCCCACAGCTCCTCAGACCCAACCAAGTAAACACAGAGACTTATATTGCTTACAGACTGTATGGCCATGGCAGGCTTCTTGCTAACTGTTCTTATATCTTAAATTAATCCATTTCTATAAATCTATACCTTGCCACGTGGCTCCTGGCTTACCATCATCTTCAAATGCTGCTTGTCATGGAGGTGGCTGGCAGTGTCTCTGCCTCAGCCTTCTACTTCCCAGAATTCTTCTCCTCCTTGTCCCGCCTACTTCCTGCCTGGCCACTGGCCAATCAGTGTTTTATTTATTGACCAATCAGAGCAGCTTGACATACAGACCATCCTACAGCACAGTCTTCTTATTTCCCCTCCACAGAGAATGCTGTTTGTAAGCTCTGGGCTGTTTATAGTGCAACATGAGGCAGACAAGAGAAGGAAGGCATCACCTCATATCCATCACCTCCCATGTGAGATGGGAGGGACCTAGAGCCAGGAAAGGAGCAGGACAGTGGGTGTGGGCCTGGAGTAGAAAGGCCTTCAGGAGACATATTTGAAGAAAACGCTGCCTGGAAGGGCCCTAGTGGATCTGGAGCTCTGGGCAATACTTCTCTGGCCTCCTCTGTAGATCAGAAGGAGAATAGGTAGCTCTCAAGAACACCCAAGAGTGAGTTTAGCTTTACTCTGAAGGAGGGACCTGCTAAGCTGGTCTCACGATGAGGCACAGAGATGTGCACAGCAAGCCTTCTTCATACCCTTGAGTGCAGTTTTTACAGTGTGTGGTGTGTGTGTGTGTGTGTGTGTGTGTGTGTGTGTGTGTGTGTATGTTTAGGTCAGAGGACAACTTATAGGGTCAATTTTCTCCTTCTGGGGTTGCAAGGAGGGTCATCAGGCTTGACACTAAGTGCCTTTACCTACTCAACTATATTGCCAGTCCCATTTACCACGTCCATAAGTACAGGTTCTGTGGAGGTCAGGGTACAGTGTCTCTAGCCTCAGGGTTATGGATATGGCCTCTGACCATGTGACCCGTGGAATTTCATTCCTTGGGGGATCCCAGAAAACCTTCTTCTTAAGAAAGGAATCCCAGGAGACCTCATTGTGAATCTTCCTGCTAGAAAAGTTGTTTTCTGGTGATATGAGCAGTGGGGACCCTGCTACCACTGGTTTAGAGCTGGCTTCTGAGTTTCAACACAAGCTTAGCTTAGAGCTGGAGATTGCTGCAGTCACAACTACGCTGCTGAGGCCGACAGCCGGCACTCCTTCAGAGTGTGTCCAGTGTACATGGGTCAGTTTCACCTCCCATCACCTTCCCTTGGCTCCTTTTCCCCTCTCTGCAGCCACAGCTAGCTTGCTGACACTGACAGCTGGCACTCCTTCTAAATTAATTTGAAAGACTTCCTGATCTGCCTTGCAAATATCTCTGGCTTAATAAGGATTAAGCCGTCACAGTGCAGGACCATCTGTGGGATCCTGCAACACTTAGCCCACTCTTGAACTTCAGGACTCTTTTTCCCATAACCTCTGACACAACAGTCCTCTGTAATTGGCCTGTTGATGAATGAGCAGTGTAGCCAGACGGAGATGAAAAGATATTAGTTTTTGTTGTTGTTTTTTGTTTTTTTTTCAGAGTACTGACTCTAAATTTGGAAACATCAGTGTGGCTCTGCAGTCAGCCCTATCAGTTAGGGATGATGAACCATGCACTAGTGGCCCTCCCCAGGAAGTTTTACTCACATCTCAGAATGCATCCGTCTCTGTTCACCTGGCCCAGATGTCCCTCTCTGTCTTGGAGCATCTGATGGCCTCACTGATGAAAGTGAGTGGCTATAGGTGTCTTAAAAAGGAAAGTACTAGAAACAGTTTGGTGTCATGAGGATCTTACTTAGTGTTGTGAAGAACTTACCTGGTGCAGGATTCCTTCTGGAACCATCAGCCCAGAGTGCAATACATGTGCGTTTTTCTCAAGGTCTTTGACTCTGATATTTTGTAGTTTGGGAAAAAAAACCAAAAACAAACAAACAAACAAACAAACAAAAAACCTCAACAGGAAAATGCTTACAAGAGGTGAATGCACTTAACGTTTCTTTCCTTTGGAAATAGGTTAGCACTTTTAGAAGAATTGCATCTTTTGACATCTGACTTGGAAGGACTTTGTTTAAAGAAGTGAAATTAGAGCCCACACCTCAATTTTGATGGTAAAAGCTGACATTCAATAGAGAAGCAGCTGCAGGCCACTTCCTGCAGAATGGGAACATCAGAAGGTCATGTCTGCAGCTCATGCTCTACCGGGAACACAAAGCAGAGATTCTTTTGAGCCTGGTTTTCGCATTGGGCAAAAAGACGACGGGGAAAATGAGTTAATGGTGTCAAGGAAGAAGCAGCAGAGAGGATGACGACGACGACGACGACGACGACGGCACAAGCCGTGGAAGAGAACGCAGTCAGGAGATGGAGCAGGGTTCACCGCACTGAAGGAAATGAGTCTGTGGAGAACAATGTGTTAAAACAGAGAGAGGACAGGTGTGGGAACACAGCACTGAAAACACATGCATGTGTTAGCCCCCCCAACAAGGAGAACGGAGTTGGGCACCAGCAGGAGATGCTCAGGTTAGAGGTCAAGGGCATTCTTCATGGTAGAAGACCACACCGATGGATTGAAAGGACACGTGCTCTGAAGAAAAGCCAGATTCGCACCAGTTTTCCCTTCACTCTCCTAGTTAATCTATGAATTCCAGATGCAGTTTCGCTTTTCAAGGTCTCCTGGGTACGGCGTCTCTTTCACGGAGGAGAGCCATTTAAAATCTCCAGCTTCTTGATGACTATACGAGAGTGGGAGCAACAGCTGACACACCCGCACACGCGTGGTCACAGGGGTCACCACGGCTACCCTGTTAGCTCTGGTCAGCCTTTGCCAATGCTGACCCTATGACACCTGCGCTCCCTTGGACAGCGCATGCAGGCTCAGTGTCCAAATCCCATCTCTCCTGCTCCATCCGCGTTCAGTGCTGCCTGACCTGAAATGCCAGCTGCAGGCTATAGAGTCCAGTGCACATCTCCTGTGTTTCCCCATACATTCCTTTGTTTCTGACCACCCACATAGACCTGTCTATACCCTGTAGCGGATCTTTCTCTGACCGCTCTGGGCCCTTACCTTTGAGACTGAAAGTGAATTCATTTTCTCTTTCTGACTCCTCTTGTAAGATTAATGATGTCCCCTGGGATGAGGTCTTCATGAACTGCATCCTCACTAGAGGCCCAGTCTCTTTAGCGCCAACTTGTCACACCCATATACTTACCCCAGTGTCAAGAAAGATCATAGTTTCTTCACAAAATGCCAATTAGGAACACAGAGTGTAGATATTTAGATGAACTGATACGCCTTAAAAGAGATGTGGCTTTAATAATTTTATACTCAGTTGCATAACTGATCATCAGTTTCACTGGCTAAAAAATAAATACAGTTGCAATCTAATGCCCATTTCAGAATATATACATAATTATTTATCTGTGCACATTGCTGCATAGTTACCATTAAGCTTTCTCAAATGAAGCAGTTTCTGAGAAAATTTAATTCTGGCAAAAATCCTCTCTATGTCTGTGTCCTGAGAAGACTGTGAGATTGCTGTAAAAGTTCAGGATGCATCTGCAGAACCCTGAAGTGAAAGATTTCTTTGCAGTGCTTGACCAACGCCACCCTTCTGAGAAAAGTCCCCGCTTGCTCTCTTTCAATGTAATGAAATTTCTGTAATGCAGTTGAGGATCTGTCCAAACAAAACCTGGTCTAACCATTCAGCTAATCCATCATTTATTTACTTCAGTGCTTGTTCTGCCAACCCTGACGACCTGCATGTAGACTCTACACAGGGGCGGGGGTTGCGAGGACGAAGCAGTTGACCTTCTTCCTTCAACAGTATAGAATAATGGGGGAAGTTACATTTTTTTTTTCAAAATTCCTTACCAGTATTTTAACTGCTAAGCAGAGAGGTGCTGATTGACAATTAAAAATAGAACACCTCCACTATGGAGACTCATTTCATGCTTAAGACGATGCTCTTGATCAGAGCGGGCTAATTTGGTCAGAGGGCTCTTGACTTATGTAGGTGTTAAGAACTCTCTTTTATTTCTGAGTCAAGAATGGGGGGAAAAAAAGAAACTGCAGCAACACTTTCTGTAATGAAATGGATTCATGGTCTAGGTGTCCAATTCCTGGCAGCTATTATTCATGTTTTCACATGTTTACACTTTTGAGTTATTTGTTCATTTATTTAGTTAGGATTTTAAATGTATATGAGTGTTTTCTACATGAGTACATGTGCACCATATATGTGCCTAGTGCTCTCAGAAGCCAGAAGAGAGTGTCAGGGATGTCCTTGTGACCTGGACACTGAGTAACATCAGATGCTTCCTGCATGAGGGGTGCAAAGAAGACAGAGGTTCTGCCCTTGGGCCAGATGACCCAGAAGAGGTTCAGGTGTTAGAGTCTCCCTTAGGAAGAAAGTGTCAATGTAGAAAACACAACCAAGGGGAGGGTAGAAGACAGGCCACTCTCCCAGGATTGGCCACAGCCCTCACTAGCTTAAGTCATTATTGAGTCTAAAGCCTTAAATGAGACATCTCTGTTCATCTTCACCCTCTTACAAGGTCCAAGCAATATTGTGGAAGAGAAGGCTGAAAGAATATAGGAGCCAGAGGGTGGAGGCTAGCACTATACAATGATGTCTTCTGGACATAACATTCCACTCTTGAATTCACAGCAGCTGTGGTGGCATGCACAAGACCAGGATAGCCATTTATTATAGCAAAAAATAGAAGGATTCGTGAGTTTCTACCCATAGCTGAGGAGCTATTGGTAATTGATAGCTTCTGGGGCAGGGGAATTAACCTTTCGGGATGTCATCTTTTCAGGATGTGGCCCTTGTCAGATTGCTGAAGCATTAGTTGGACTCTAGATCACATGAAAGTGAGCAGGTCATGTATTGTAGGGCTCTGAGAAGACTAGGAGGGAGAAGTTGGGGCGTCAATATATCAAGACACATTGTAAACATTTACAAATTTGTCAAAGAATAAATACAAATATTAAAAATAAAATATTCGCCCTTAATTTGCTTTTGTCAGAGAATTTTATCACAGTAACAGAAACGAAACTAAGGCACCCACTAACCTCTTCTCATAATATTCTGGAGTTTCTCTCACTTGCTTTTACAAAGTCTTCTTCCACATTCCTCCCACAAACCGGTTCTACAGGCCTAATAACCACACGGTCAGGTACAGTGACAGAAGCAACCCTGCTCCTGGTACCAATTATTCATGTTACTCTTGTATCTCAGCAATCAGAATGCCTAACAGAAACAACTGAAGGCAGGGAAGGTTTATTTTGCCTCATGATTACAGAAAGTCTCAGAGTATCACAGTGAGGAAGGTAGAAGCACATGACCATTACCCCTTACATTGCAGTGGACCAGGAAGGAGAGAAGGTACCTGAATCATGGGCCAGGCTCTAGTCTTCAAAGTCTTCCTCTAACTTCCTCAAGCTGTGTCCCACTTCCTAAAGGTTGCATAGCCTTTCTGAGCAGCACCAGGTGGAGAACAAGAATTGATGATATAAGCCTGTGGAGGACAGTTCAGATCCAAACCAGAACAGAGGGCAAGTAGCGGATCAGCTTACAGGTGACTCTGGAACTGGAACTGCCCACTAGACCACTCTCTTGAACCACAGAGCCAAAGATGTGTCTAAACTTTATCTAAAGACTGGGATGCTCCACGGGTTAGTTTCTGCTCTGTTTTATGTTTCCAACCTCTAAATTTGCCCCGAACAACTAAAGGGTTTGTAAATAAAATTCTCCAAGTGTCTTCTCCCCACAGGGTGCCCTGCTGACCTACTGCAGAGGGGTCCTCTCCCTCCTGCAGAGACACACAGTGGTATTCCAGAGGATGAGTAGTACCACCTCCTGTGAGACTATGTAAATGGTTCGAACAAAAGGAGGGTTGTCATTTGATCAGTAGATGTGATTCAGATAATTTGAATAGGACTCAGCCAACTTCATTAGTTGTTAACTGCAAGGTTCTGTATTAACAGACGCTTTATTGACAAATATCTTATACATTTTCTGATTCCTTGGGATATTCAGAGGAATAATGCTTAAAAGATTTTAATGAGAGTATTATCTTCATAATATACATTAGAAGCTTATATACATGCTAAGTTAAGGAGATAATGTACTATAGAACAACCAAGTTGATAATGGAAGCACCTTAGTTTAATAATATATGCCAACACATACCCTCCACTCTCCCTGCATCAGGACTGGCACCTGATATATGGCTGCAATCCTGAAACAATTGTGTCAACTTCCTGTGTGATGTTTTGTTGACACTTAATTTTTTTGGCTTTATTTTGCTTTAAAGACCATTTGGCTAGCAACCATCATGATACATTCCCTTCCAAAGCTGGTTTTCAATGTCCCTAACATAAGCTTTATTCCAGTATGCAATTAAAGCGCTTTTAAATTCGATTTCCATCTTTTTCCTTCTGCGTTCATTAGTGTTTAATACGTCCTGACCTCCGCTTGCTCTTCCCATGTTTCCTGTGCTTTAACCTTTGGTATGTTTTAAGATTCAGAAATTTGCCTCTTGGTTTTTTAATATTGGTTTTGGTTCTGCCTGACTGATCCTTAGAGGAGAAAGTTGTGTTTATAACTGTCTTTCTCACTTAAGCACTTTCTAAACACTTTTTTTTTTAAAAGTTAAGTTGTTTGAATTTAAATCTATTGTATGGAAACCACTGGACTCAAAATAGTCATTGAACAACCCTTTCCTTCCTCTGCCTGCTGGGAGCTGCATACTCCTTGATGGATTAGGTATCCCAGCATTGACACCTGCTGGGTTGGTATGTGGGTAAGAATTCCAGGATCCATGCAAATACCCTAGTCAATTTAGAAATCACAGAGAATTGAACCTCTTCTAAGGAAATTATGGACCTTTGGAGAGGAGCCCACAGAAAGGACAGTGACACCTACAGAAAAGAAAGTCTTAGGCTAAGCTCTTAGGAATGACTTAGCATCTTAGGCCAATGAGGGCCAGGAGTTTCTGGTGGAGGAGCTAGTGACTGACAGCCAACAGGGAAGAAACTGAGTCTGGCTGCATAACAAGTGAAGGCCTCAGCTGTGGAGGTGGGTGTAGATAAGGTTAGCTGCCCAGGCCTAGAGGATGGGTTTGGTGTTTGTGGTTCATGTCCGACTTAAAGGAACACATTTACTTTGGTTTATGCAAATCTGATTGGCCAGTAGATTAAAGAAAGACCATTAAGATGGTGATGCATGCTGCAGGGTGAAGTATGTAGCTGAGGGATGGAGTCCAGAGCCAACTCTGTCCAGCCGCAGACGGGCAGGGAAGAGTAGGTGAATCACAAGTTACAGCGCGCCCCCAGGCTTTAGTTTGCGTTCTTAGAAGCACAGTAAGGGCTTGGAAAAAGATTGGAATACCAACGCTGGAGGAGGCAGTGGAGGGTGAATGTGAACTCATCTGTAGAAATATGTCAGACGTCCAGGAGGAGGGCTAGCCTGTGGACATGTGCTGGCGCAGGGCATGGTGAAAGGGTAAGTTGAAGACCAAACATGAGTGGCCTCTCAGAAGAGCAGTGGGTAGTCCGCAAAGAGATGGAGCCTGCAGGTGCCAAAGGGAATGCCAGCTGGTTAAAATGTAGCTTGAGGTTAATGCTGAGTGGACTCTCAGAGGAGGCTGAGTGTCCAGGGGATTCTCACAATGAAAACCAAGGGCCCAAGATAGACCTGCCAGTCTCTATGTGAGAATAGGAGCCAGTAAACTATTAAAAAAATAAACAACTGGGGTGGAGGTAAAAAGAGAGAGACAGACAGAGACAGAAATGGCAGAGAAAGTAGGTAGAGGGGGTAAACCACAGAAAGTGGAACAGGATATGGGGTCACAGCTGCCAGGAGGTCATTGGGCTAAGGTTGGAAGAAGGCAGTGTTGGCCATCCTCTGTGGGGACAGGGTGAGGCAAGTCCACCAGGGCTGGGCCAAAAGGCCCAGCGTTTATCTAATCATTGGTGTTTGGAACTTGAATATAATTTTTTAATATTCCTGTTACTTGTAGTGATGAGTAATTTTTATCAGTACAGAGGATGTGAAGCACCCAGGGACATAACCCTACTGATGAACATTCAATCCCAATCACTCCATTTACACTGGATTAAAAAAAAAATGTCACCAACAGATGTGACCATATTGGCTTTCCTTTCTGTTTCATGAACTAGAATTTGGTACTGGAAATGCGATGATCATTATTCAATGAGGAAGTAAGTTGTGTCAGAACCTAGAATGATGGAATTATCTTGCAGTACTCAGGACTACACAGAAATGTATTACATGCCATATTCTGAGGGAATTCCACCAACTGCTTTTCTCTATGGCCATAGTTTCCATACCTGGGTGGTCTCGAGATTTCTGCCTACAATAGTCTATGGCTCTGATGGTTTAGAGAAATCTTTGCTTTGATGTTTTCATTTGTATAATACCACACTTCTGTGTCATGGACTACAAAGACTTTTCTGTAGGAAGATGTCAGTAAGAACGGGTCTACATTCCATCCGGTAGAGAAAACATATAACCATGCTTCGGCTATTCTTAGAAAGATAATGGAATT
Source organism: Peromyscus aztecus (assembly GCA_902168405.1). Classification (NCBI taxonomy): domain Eukaryota; kingdom Metazoa; phylum Chordata; class Mammalia; order Rodentia; family Cricetidae; genus Peromyscus; species Peromyscus aztecus. The sequence continues at coordinate 11,553 of CABHPQ010167479.1, forward strand.
GTCATGGGGAATTCAGATTCTTCACAAGCATCACCAGAGTTGTCATGTGCTGTCTGAAAAACATGGCAGATGACGCAGGAGATGGTGCTGTTGTTGGCTTTCTTACCTAACTTTGCTTATATTAATTTACCTTTTAACTCTATTTAAGCCACTATTGACTCTATTGGCCCTTTGCTATGGACCCAAGCTGCTCAGAACTGCTGAAATGTAAATGTGACTGAGAAGCAAGAAATCAGTTAAACCTAAACAAAAGGACACAGCCGAGTATACACTACCCCTTCCTGTCCTCGTTCTAACCACTGTCCTCCTCATATGGTCATTTTAGTGGTTAAAAGCACCTCGTGTAATTATATGCTACTTGTAAATATTTGCCTGCACATTGTGCTACTTTAACAGTGAAACAATCAGTGCTCTGTGGTCCGTTACTCAAGAAAACACTTAGGACAATGAGTGGGTCTGGCTTCGAGCAGATGAAAGCGATCAAGGCCAAGCCGTTTGGCAAGGATAAGCTGTTGCACAGTGGTGAATTGCCCCATTTAATTATTGAACTCCAAAAACAAAGCATTGATGAGCGCCGTTGTCCATGGCAGTACACTGAACACAATATTAGACAAATTGAGTGTGGCTGCCTTGGAGACGTGTCCGACAGGCTGGGACATGGATGCAGTGCCCTGAGCCACGTTGCTGGGTAGAGAATGTGGAGGGTATTGGATTATGTTTTTTTTATGAAACACGTAATATAGGGAAGCATCATTTCTTAGAACCAAAATAGCGTTTAGGATGACACACTGATTTTCTTCTCTACAATTTCTGCTTGACTGGCTCTTCTAATTACTGTAATTCACCACTCTGTCAGCTGATGAGCCTGATCTCAGAGACTAGAGCCTAAATTTCCTCTAGTTATTGAGAGTTGTTTTGGAAATAAAGTGGAGACAATGTTTCTCATTTGTATTGTCCCCTTATTGTAAAGTCAAATGAGCACTTTTTTACTCAATAAAGAAGTGTTTTAGTGTGTGAATATTTCAACCAATATTTGAGGACATGTACTGTGTGTGTGTGTGTGTGTGTTGAGGATATTCATATTCATGTGTGTTTATGTTTATGTATGTGTGTTCATGCTTATGTATGTGTGAGTGTTCATGTTCATATGGGGAGGGGTGTTCATGTTTATGTGGGGCAAGTCCGTATTCATGGGTGAGGATGTTCATGTTCACATGTGTAAGGTAGAGTTTATATCCATGCAGAGCTGTTCATGTTTATGTTTGTGTAAGTTGTATGTGTTTATGTGGTTATGTATGTTTGTTTATGCGCATGCATGTGGAAATGAGGGGTCTACCTTGAATGCTGTTCCTCAGGTGTTGTCTGCCTTGTTTTTTGAGGCAGGGACTCTCACTGGCCTGGAGCTTGCTTATTTAAGCTAAGCTGGCTGGCCAGTGAACCCTAGAGATCAGTGTGCCTCTTCCTCTGTGCTACTGGGATTATAAATGTGAGCCACTACTGCTGAATACTTCTGTATTTGTTCTGGGTATTAGACTCTGGTCATCATGCTTGCAAGGTATCTTAATTTGTTTTCTATTGCTGTGATACAACACTGACCAGACATAACTTGGAGAGGAAAGAGTTTATTTCAGCTTACAGAATACAGTCCATCATCAATGGAACTAAATGCTGGAACCTGGAAGCAAGCGCTGAAGCAGAGGCCATGGAGGAATGCTGCTTACTGTCTTACTCCCCATGGCATGCTGAGCCTGCTTTCTTATCTAAGGACCACTCACTAAGGGATAGCACCACCCACATTGGATTGGGCTCTCCCACATCAGGCATTAATCAAGAAAATACCCCTCTGTTGTGGGATAACCTTTTTGTACACTGTGAGATGTGTCTCTGACAAGGCACCTTCTGACTAACAGTTGAATAAAATGCTCAATGACCAATAGCTAGGCAGGGGAGAATAGCAGGACTTCCAAGGAGAGAGAGAGGAACTAGGGAGGACCAGAGAGGTGGAGATTTGTCAGTGAGACTTGGAGGAAATTGGATGTACTGCATGGAGGAAAGGTAACAAGTCATGTGACAGAAGATAGATTAATATAAGAGGGTTGATTTAATTTATAAGGGCTAGTTGGGAACAAGCCTAAGCTAAGGCCAAGCTTTACACTTAATAATAAGTCTCTGTGTGCCATTATTTGGGAGATGGAGGTCCAAAGAAAGTCCAACTACACTCCACAGATTTGCTTATGGGCCAGTCATAACACACACACACCAACACACACACACACACACACACACACACACACACACACACACACCCCTAAGCAGGGCACAAAGTATTTTGTTATCCCTTCAGTCTGAAAACCTTCACTTTTACGGATCTATTATTTATTAGATTAAAGTTCCCTGTCCCCAGGAGTCACACTGTGGAATGTGATGTATAGTTATGATACTAAGTATTCAAGACTAAAGCAACTTTGTGAGGTATGTCCACCCCTAGCCTGCTGCAGAACTCCTCCAGGGAATTGATTTCAATTTCCACAGACTGACTGCCTGTGTTCACACGAACCACAGAGTTTCTATCTTCTTTTTTTAAAATTTCTTTACTGGTTAAAGTTTGTTGTAGGCTTCAAAACTGAGGTTGCTCCCATCTTTTGGGAATAAGCTGTCTAGACCTGTATGAAGGGCCAGAGTGATGGGTGAGTCATATACATGTTGGCCTGGAGATTCCCATGGTGTCTGCTAAGAACGTACCCCAAGCAGCCTGCATAGAGCTTGGCTTAGGAATGCCACCCTATTTCCAGCGGAGGGAGAGTTTCCGGACCACATCAAAGGGTGACTCGGGATGATGAGGGACACAGTTCAGCCCAGCAGCAGACATGGGACGTGAGGTGACCAGGTGTTCCTCCCAGTACCAAAGAGGAACAGAAGCAAAGCAAGGTTCCTGGAATATCCAGGCCCTGGCACTCTGGTCCAGTTTGCGGGGACAATTTGGGGACCTACAAACTGGATAAGAACAATGACCTCTTTGTTTTCACCCATTTCAACCTGAAACATAGCATTTCTTTCTACTGTGGACACAGGAAACAAAGCCAGCATTATAAGCAGCACCCCCGGTTCTAACGCTCACTGAAGTCACAGGCTGACAGCAGAGAGAGAAGCTTTCAAATACGATTTGTTCTCACTGGTTCAGGGACTCATCGTGAGATTCACATCATGTAATTTGCTAATAATGAGGCTCGCTTATTACCCCTAAACCAGCTTCTTAAGCTGTGGGGGGCAGCCCTTTACGGGGTTCTGGAACTGAAGATGGGGCTGCAAACAATATGGAAACAGTAAAATATTTCTGAGTGTACAAAACCCCCTAAGTAGTTCCAATTCAAATGCATCACAACTCTAAAGTGCTCCTGACAGTGTTCACTGACACTGTATCTTGTAACTCGTTGCATCTTTGGTTCCAAACATTCACTATGCACACTTGGCATTGTGTACACTCCTGTGCCAACAAACAGTGCTTAGAACACCTCAGCAGAGACTGGATGCTTCTGGATGCTACAAATCACACGCATAGTGTGCATAAAGTCAGGGAAGTGTAATGGTTTTGTTGCAGAAAATAAGGGTTTCTAATATTATATTAATGTAGTTCTCATTATGTAAATATGAACTTAGTGTGTCTTTGGATTGTATCATGTTCAACTGTTTCTTTTCAAAAACTTCTGTTTGAGTTGCTGAGTCCAATTTCATAAAAGCTCATTAAAGGAACTTTGGCTTGGGATTAGGACAGATTTTTTTTTTCCCAGTGATTTCAGACATAGTCCTAATCATACTTCTGCAGATTTTTTTTTGTTTCAGTATTGACAATTATAAAACAAAAATGTTGATTTTATTATTTACTTTTCTTATTTCTACTACAAACAAAATACTGACAAGAAGTGATGGGAGAGAGGAGGGGCTTATTTTGCCTTAGAGTTCTAGAGGGTATTGTCCATCATGGTGGGAAATCGTGGCAGCAGGACCTCATGGGGGTTGGTCACATGGCACCACAGTGAGGAAAGCAAAATACTTGGGCTCAGCCAGCTTTCCCCTTTTTATACCACCCAGGACCTCAGCCCCTGGAGTGGCACAGCACACATTTAGGTCAGTTCTTCTTACATCAACTAATATAACCTAGAAACTCCTTCACAGACAGGGCCTGAGGTTTGTTTCCATGGTGATTCTCGATCCTGTCAAGTTACCAATCTATATTAACTATGACACAAATCACACAGACCTTCTACATCCTGTAGCATAAAACAGCTAGTCAAAATTTTATTTTCTTATGTAAGAAAAAATAAACAAGCATGTTCATCTCATTAGTGTCAAAGTTTTATTACATCTTTAGTAAATGGTAAAATTTTATGTATACCTAAGAATTGTCTTTAAATTATTTGTATTTTGACTGTCAATAAGCAATTTGTATTCCTGTCTTATGTAATTATGTATCCACGGGTATATGAACTTCTGGGGCTAAAGGGGATTTCTGTTCTAGAGTGTTTCTTTCTGTTCACTGGCTGGATCCCACTGCAGGGCCCCTGGTGCAATCCTGTGCACTTTGTGTTATACATTTAAAGACATCTAAGGAGTTTTATGGTATTCACTGGATCTAAAGGGGGTTATGATGGACACAGGAGTCTGAGTCTGTATCCCAGCACTCAGGTTCATTGTCAACTGGGCTTTCAGTCATCTGGGCTCACAGCTAGCATCTCATCTGTGGTAGTCTGAATGTAATGGCCTCCAGAAGCTCATAGGGAGTGGCACTATTAGGAGGTGCCACTTTGTTAGAGTAGGTATGGCCTTGTTGGAGTAAATGTGTCACTGTGGAGGCGGGCTTTGAGGTCTCATATATGCTCAAGCCACACCCAGTGTCTCTGCACTTTCTGTTGCCTTTGGATCAAGATGTAGATTCTTCTCCACTCTCAGTTCCTTCTCTAGCATCATGTCTGCCTGCATGCCTCCATGTCCCACCATGATGATAATGGACTAAACCTTTGAAACTGTAAGCCACCCAACTAAATGTTTTCCTTTATAAGAGTTGCTGTAGTCATGGTGTGTCTCCAGGCAATAGAAACCCTAAGTAAGACACCACCCCACCTTGGTGTCCTGGATGTTAATGCTGTGAAGTTGCAGGCTCTGTATTTGGAGCGAGGAGGCCTCAGTTTATCAAGTGCAGCAATGCCGGTAGTTTGGGAAGCCATGTAGCTTAGCTGTGTCCAAGTCTCCTGGCAGCTTAAACCAGTAAAAAGTCATAAGCAGAAGAGCCAGTTTGCAGATGTCTGTAAGGACTTGATCTCTAACATCTAAGGGGCATTATTTGGAAAATTCAGGAAATGTTGGGAGAGGGAAGGGTCAAGAGTGTAGGTACAAGGCCCACAATAGTGAGAGAGGTCAGGGATCCACACACTAATGCAGGGTGTGCTGGTGAATTCCTATCAACTTTAACCGATCTAAATTCACCTGGGAAAGGGATCCTCATTTCAAAAACTGCCTCCATCAGACTGACCTGAGGGCGTGTCTGTAGGGTATTTTCTTGATTGTTGATTGACATAGGCGGACCCAGTCCACTTTGCACAGTACCATCCCTGGGCAGGTGAACCCAGGCTGAGTAAGAAAATAGCTGAGAAAACCAGAGGAAGCAAGCCAATAAGCATCATTCTTCCATGGCTTCTGCTTCCATTCCTGCCTCCAGGTCCCTGCCATGGCTTCCTTTGATAATGGACTCTCCTCTAAGGTGTAGTAACTCCCTTTCCTCTCCAAGTTGCTTTTGGTCAGCGTGTTTAACCAAACTAGGACAGATGGTATCAGGTACCATGTCTGACTCTCTACAATCTCATTAGATAAATATGTATGCATGCAATTGTAAAGGAATATGAAATTGTGAGGAGAATGTGATTCTCATCTTTTCTCCTGAAATAGACCATTAACAAGTTACAGGGCTAATACATGACCATCTGCATAGTTATCCTTTGAGTCACTGTTACCATAGCACCTGATAGAAACAGCAGTGACCAGCACGGTACAATAACCCTAAAGGTGCACTCATATCTTGGTGATATTCAACAACTCTCTATTAATACCCACTCAAGAGAGGGAAATCAAGCCTGGTATTGGAAAACTTGCCAACTACCCAGGCTAGTGAAGTCATGGATCTTGAAGGAGAACTTATAACTACCACCTTACTAAATCAACACAATCTCTAACTACATTCTAAATATTTGTTTTTAGACCCCCAGAAAACTGTAGTCCTCCTCATGAAGGAAATTTCTTTTTGCAACAGAGTGAGACTATTACTGAAAACCACAATCAACCAAACCACAGAGTTGTGGAAAATGGTCCCCAGTGGGTTTATCTACAAAAGAACTCCCACACATAGTCTCAGGGAACATTGTGGAAGAGGGGCAGAAAGATTGTAAAGGCCAGAGGATCAGGGAGTTTGCTGTGAGACTGTGTCTCTTAGTAATGCCAGAAGCTACACCCATACAGTCACACTAACATGACTGCCTAGACATGAGCTGAACAAGGACATCAACAGTAGACGTGCCAAGGTGGATATGGGAACGACTATGAGGCCTCGGCCCTACAGAAGGAATTTCAAGGCAATTGAGGAATCCTGGAAACAAGAGAAATAGTTTTCCCAGGGAAGAACACATCAATTGGTTATCTGTTACCAAATGGTCAGTCCTAAAAAACATACATACAAGTAACACTGCCCAGTTTGAGCAGGTTATATTTAGGAATATATATGTACACACACATACACATATATTCACATATGCATATTAATAGAATTGGTGGGAAAAGAGGCCATGATTTTAAAAGAGAATAAGAAGAGTTATATGGGAAGACTTGGAGGGAGGAAAGGGAAGGAGGGATTTTTGTAATTATTAATTATACTATAATCTCAAAAAATAAAAGAAACAATAAAAAGTCAAAAGCTAGCTGCGGTCAGTGCTCGTCTTTCTCAGCTTTCTGACTGCAGACACAAGCTGACCACTGCGTCAGGCTCCTGCCTCCAGGCTTCAGTGCTTGGTCAATGATTCCCAGGAACCATGGGCCCAAATAAACCGTCCCTTCTTTAATTCCCTTTTTTTGGATTTTTTATAGCAGTGAGACAAATAACTAATTAATGATGAGTATGTCAGATCCACATCACATTGTTATCATAACATGCTTCTTTTCTAAATTTTCTTTGAGTGTTCATTAGTTAATTTTGTTCTTTGACAACTAAATTCTTGTATGTAATGCATTATGGCTATGATCTCTCCGTACTATCTTTTATCCCCCTCCCGTTCCTATTAACCCCCTATTCTCCCTACCTGTCACTTTTCCAGACATGGCTTTCGGGTGTTTTTTTGTGAACCATTTAGTTTAACCAGGGTTGTCTGTGTGACCACGCTATTGTAACTATCCAGTGGAACCTGGTATGTTCACCCCTGAAGACAATACACAGCAATTATTCTTAGTTGTTGCAATGGTGATTGATGAAATTAATCTTAAGTGCCTTTCTGATACTGTGTAATTTACATTGATATCAAGTAATTGCTGCTAAAATAATATTCCTAGAAAAAATGGAAATATTTTGCAAAATGGTGTCACAAATATCACTTTTGCCAATTGGTGAAGACTAATGTCTTTTCGTAAGACAATCATTTATCATAAATATTGCAGTGAAATTAATATTTACAGTGAGAGCACTATAAAAGAGAAAAGAAAAAAATTCCTGACAGGAGAGAAACATGATAGGGTGATGGAAAAGGACAGCACTCCCTCAGGATGACAACTTCCAAGTCAACCACCAGCGAGGGAGGCGCCATAGCCCGCGAGGCCTTGGGCCACGCTGGCCGTGTCCTCAGGCTCCTTTGCAATCTTAGCCACTTAGGAGAAGTGGGATCCTGCAGGAGCGAGCCTCTTCATTAGCGCTGACAAGTGGACGCTCGTCTTTGGAGTGTTACAGAAGACTGGGTAACAGATTTTAAGGGCTTTGAGGGCACCGCAACAGGATTTTAAGTGCTAATTCAGGGGTTAGCAATGCAAGAAAGAAGGACAGGGGGAAATGTGGAAAGAAACCTCAGAAATGGAAACAGTCATGAATTTAGTGGGGACATTTCCTAACACTGTAATGACACCAACCAGATTGAGTACACTGGATGTTCAACCTCTGGAACACAAAAGGAGAGTTTTTGAGGCTTAATGACTTCCTTCAAGTTTGTTCAACTTCATGGAGTCAAGGGTAGGACCTCAGCAAGCAGCACACTGGCTGGTAGACCTGATCTTTGCTATGGGGAGGTGGTCATTGTAGACAGGATTTAAACACAGGAGGCTTACATAGGAGAGAATCTGCTCTTGATGTGATGTGAGGGACTAGAGAGAAGGAAGAGTGTTGGGAGGAGCCGTCGAGGAACCGGCGCAGAGGCTGAGCTCCCGGGAAAAGCAAACTGCTCAAGTATCTCAGAAGGTGCTAGAAGGTATAGGCCTGAGCTGATGATACTGAGTGTGGAGCTTGGGACCAGTCAATACTAAGCAGCTTGTGGACAAGGAGGCCCTGTTCCAGGCCTGCACCTCCCCCCACGCCCACTGCAGACTCCAGGCTCAAGAGCATGGCATAGAAGGCCAGCACCGCTTATCCTGCAGACCACAGTCACTGGGGCAACCTGAACAGCAGCAGGGCTCCTGGGAGATTTTCTCAGACGTGAAAGACAGTTGGGGTGGGTGTGGGGTCCTTCCTTGGAGGTCTGACCGTGGTGAAGCATCTTTTGGAAAGTTATGGAAGTGCACAAAGACCCTAAATAAATCCAACTCCATACATTTCTAACGTCGGCTAGAGATGCAGAAAAAAATCCTAAATCGCTCTATAGGTCCTTGGAAGCTATCAGATGAAGATAAGAAATTTCTTAGCAACTGCAGCACATACAAGAAATTGAAACGCTTCAAATTCTTAGAAGGGAGATGTAGTGTAGTTGGTTGTGGGTGGGTTAAGACTGGAGCCATGCTAACAGGAAATCATTAGTCTCCCCAGATGTCTGAAGAAATGAAGGTTCTCCCAGGACTTGTCTGCTCCGGCAGTTTCCAAGTTTAGTCTGTTTGCAACAAATCCTCCTGTCTGTAGAGACCACACTCTTCACCTAGTGTGGGGCAGTGTGGGCTGGGGTGGGCAGCATGGACTGGGGTGGGCTGGCCTGAAACTCTCTCATTCTCCAATTCCAGTTTCCTATTCCCTGCAGGGCCAGACAGGAACTTACTGCTGACTTGAAAGTCTGTGGAAAATCCTAGGATGTGGGGCATGTTCTCTGACTCACAATATTGTGAGGGGGAAAGAGACCTGCCAGAGACAGAGGAAGAGGGAAAGTGGCCAGCCTGCTGCAGGGTATGAGGGAAAAGCCCTCCAGCTGTGTACTTCCCACAGGAAAAGGAATATGTTGCTGTCTTCCCCACAGTGCTGAAGGAGATGGTGGTACTGCTTGTTCATTGCCATTCTGCCATTGCTGGGCATGAAACCTAAGCTTGAGCAAACATATTGGATTTCATCTTATCCATGGCCTTTTGAAAGATACTACCATCCCATTTGAACTAAAATTCCAATTTGATTTAGATCATTGAACTATGAAACTCTAAATGTAGAAAGAGTAGTCTAGAACATTAGAAGGAACTGAAACAGAAACCAGGGTCATCAGCATTTAATCTGCCTGGGAAACATCATGGGACAAGCTGAATTGGAAAAGGATTGTGACTTATTATTAGAAGACACAATGCTCATGGCTTGTTGTATTGGGGATTAAAAGGAGGGAAGCCTATAGTGATATCTAGGCATGATCAGCAAGTATAGGGTTTAATTCAAGCAGCCACTTTTTCTAACAATTCTAATATCGGAGTGGGTCAGAGTTGGGAAAGCAGAATAAAGTTTGAGAAAAGACCAAGGTGAACTCCAGGCTGAACCTGTGGGTCTCACTATGGCTACTCATCCAAGCCATTGGCAGACCTGAGATCCCACTGCCTGACAAGCATTACATCAGGTTCTATGTTAGGAACAGCCAATGTTGGTCTTATCATGAAAACACGTAGATGGTTCTAATGTACAGCCCACATTCATTGTGTTAGGATTCAAAGGAATGAGTTTCATCATAGCATGTCACATATATTCTTACTTGCTCTCCTACACTGCTGTGCCCCGCCTCAACCCCATCTCTTCAGCTTGCTGGTCCCCTTCTTCCTCCCCAAGAGCCCTGTCTGCTTTTGAATTATACTCTTTATCCTCCTTTGTCCCCTCCCCCCTTAGATTTCTTCCTCTCTCTCATAACTACCTTTTTACTTTCATGTCTTACATATGTGTAAGTATGTGTGCGTGTGTGTATAATGTATTATATCCATTATATATGTACATAAGTAGATGATAATCATCCAGACTCAGGAAGATAAGCATCATGTGTTTTCCTGGGTCTGAATGATTAATTTAATGTCTATTTTTATACTGCTGTCTGTATTTAATTTCCATCATGCAAACAGACACACTCAGAACCTTCTTTGATTTAATAATTGCTCAATTGATTATTCTTGAATTATAAATAGAGAATGATGGCAGTTATTAATAGTTATGACCTTGTTCCTCTGTTGGTTGTAGCTCTGATTTTTGCCTTGTGAATCTAGGTTCACTTGAATTTCCAGGATAACAGGACTGAATATTATTGGCTTGTGAACCTTTCAGGTTGTTTTGCCCTTAACTGGAACATCTTTTGCTCAGCATTTTGTAATGGGTTGTGCATTAATGCATACAAATGTGCCATGAACATAGAAATACTCTTTATTAAAACATGAAATGTATGGAATACATAATATGTCATATGTAGTATTATATATGATGTAATTTGTGAAAATCTGTCTGTAGAACATCTGCATCCCTGCAGTAGGTCCAGACTTCCTCACCACTCATCACTTCTCTACCGACATCCAAGAAGGCACTAATCCGTGTTGTCCATTTTATTTTATCTAGAACACCATACAGTGTTTGTAGTGATATTTAATGAATGTCTTCGAGTTCTTTTAGTGCTTTTTATGCTCCTAAAATGCAGCACATGCTGCCTATGTGTTTAGTACTAAGTAATATTCCACAAAATGGGTATGAAGAAATTTTCAGAGCATCCCTTGTTTAGGCTGTACTGAGCTACCAATGACTGTCAGACAACCTGTGTGAATTGCTGCCCTCAGTTCTCGGGGATGAATGTGGAAAACTCACATTTTTAGAACTGGTGGTTAATATGTACTGAACTGCACAAGAATTCCCACTTCATTGCCGTTTTCTTTGTACAGTCCCACTGACTGAAAACTGGATGAGACTGCTCGTTGACTCATGTCCTAACTCACATGTGGTGCTGTCCATGTTCTGTGACCATTACCAGGGTTAACTGCTGTCACCATCGAGCAGATAGCTGTTTTGTCATGTGTTCTAACTGAGGCCACCATTGGCCATTGCTGTGTGACATTATTCCTGAGGAGACCTGAGCAAATGTCTACTCACCCTAGAGAGAGAACCAATGATGCCAGCAAAGTCCAACTGTGAACCAATGAGTTTTAGTTTGGGTTACTTACATGAGTACAGGAAAGGGGTTACTTACAGAAGCAGATATACTCCAAAGACAACTGGACCACCAAAAGCCTACCCCACACGGGTGAGGGCTCACAAGGCTGGAGACCCAGAGGTCACTGTACACCTTCACTGTACACCTTGACAGGTTGGAGATTCTTTTGTAGGCAGCTCAGATGTTCTGTCTCTTCTAGGTGAGCCAGCTTGTCTGAGCCTCTTCTAAGTAGATCACCTGGTCTAGAAGTGTCTCTTAGGAGCCCTCATTGCTTATATAAGCCTGGGAGGGGGTTAGCTTAGTGAATCTGGTTAATTTCAGGTACTTCCTGAACCTTTTGAGTTGTCTACTTCCTGAAGTTAATGAGTTTCCCTGAAGGATGGAATGTTTCACTTCTTTTAGAATATTCTGTATCTTTTAAAAATAATTTTTAAAAGAGTCTTTTGTGTGTGTTTGTGTGTCTGTATGAGTGTTTGACTGCATGTATGTTTGTACACCAGCCCACAGAGGTCAGAAGAGGGCATCGGACCCCTTGGAACTGTCATTACAGATGGTTGTGAGCTGCCATGTGGGTTCTGGGACTCAAACCCGGGTCCTCTCTGCAAGAGTGGTTGGTGCTCTTAACCACTGAGCTATCACTCCAGACCATTTCCTACATCTTCAGGAGCTTCTCTCTGGGACGCACAGCTCTGTCTTGGAGGACTGGCTACGTAACAGCTCGTCTATCCTGCCTGTCTGGCAGGGTGCAGGGAACTCCTCGACTCTGAGGTCTGCTTTACTCAGTCATCTTGCAGCACTGTGCCTCCTTTTTCTTTGTTATCTGTGACCTTCTTTGACAAAACTACTGCTCAAATTGTCTGTTAAATATTATATGTTTGCATTTCTTCGTATTTGGGAATCAGGAGCTCAAACGAGTGGCAGTTACTGAATATTTTCATTGTCTATCCTGTTCTCTCATGTCCTTACTTAAATTTTGTAACTAGAAAATACTTTAAATGTACTAAAAACCATAGACCCCAATCCAGCCAGCACTGAGTGTATGTGCTTGACATGCTTACATTTTTGTCTCAATTTGTTCCCATTTCCTTACTTTTCATGGAGTGAAAGGGGGCGGTGGTGGCACATGCCTTTAATCCCAGCACTCGGGAGGCAGAGGCAGGCGGATCTCTGTGAGTTCGAGGCCAGCCTGGTCTCCAAAGCGAGTTCCAGGAAAGGCGCAAAGCTACACAGAGAAACCCTGTCTCGAAAAACCAAAAAATAAATAAATAAATAAATAAATAAATAAATAAATAAATAAATAAAAACCTACACACACAACTGTAGTTTGGTTAGCTTTTGATTACCTGAGGAAATTTTTGCTGTAGATAATATTCTATTCTTTGAGTGTACAAATAATAATTTTATAACATTATCTTTAAAAATGTATGATTGTGTGTGTGTGCACACATGTGCGTATGTAAGTGCAGGTGCCTGTGGAGTCCAGAAGACAACATCCGATCCATATGCTGCAGGATTTATAGGTGGTTGTGAGCCACCTGATGTGGATTCTGGGAACTGAACTTGCACCTTCTGTGAGACCAGAGCCGTACATGCTCTTAACCATTGAGCCAATCCCATAATTTTATATTATCAGTACTTTCATTTTTAATCAACACAAAACCAATATTCCACTGTTTAATATGTCTGCACTGCATTCTTTTTCTTTTATTATTATTGTTGTCATATGTAAACTTACAATCTCATGATATTTGTCAGGACATAGAATTCCTGGGTCTCAAATTTTTCACCATAAAAACTCTATTTTGTAAACACTGAAATAAAACTAAAAAATAAACGGTGTGCACCCAGCATGGGACCTCTGACCAGCGTGATAGTTTAGATGTAATTTTTTCCCTTTGGAGTGCACATTTCTACCTTGGCTATACAAAATAGGGCAATTTCATCAGGATATGGTTTTGCAGATTTGATTTTTCCATAATTATTTCTCTTTCTCAGTGAGTCTTTTTGATTTGCAATTTCATTTACAAAGGTTTCGATCTGTTATTTCTGACTATTACTTCTGTTTTGTGAGTTCTGTTCCATTCTGTTTTGCTCTGTGCAATGTTCTGTTTGGTATACGGAAATCTGTAATTCTTCATCTGCGTTTCCACCTGCATGCAGAAAGAATATTCTTCTCTGTATTGACAATACCCACTCCACAGGCACTTGATGTATTTCATCAGTGTAGCGTCTTGCTGAACGCAGCTCAGAACACAAATCTGAAACTTCTGCAGCATGTTCGTGTTCTCACAGCAACCACACAGCACAGGGGAGTGACTGCTCCTCTTCCTCAGACTGAACTCTTGCAAGCTGCAACCTTTCCTCATCTGCCCTGGGATTTCTGTCTTGCAGGACAGATCTGCTCATTCTGAGCTGGGAATTGAAGTTACGTTGATCCATTTTCAACACTCTTGACTGTAACAAAGAAAGGTTGATTTGCTCAGCTGCAGGAAGTCAATGGACTGTGGGCAGTGTGTGCACCAAGGCTGTGCTGGACACACGAGTTTCCCATCTTCCCTAGAAGCCAGATCAGAGCCGCACCCCCATTCTCGCTTCCTCACTCTTTGCCTATCTTGATGGCAGGTCTTGAGTGTTGATTGAACCCACATAAACTGTGGACAAGATGGCTCCAACGGTGGCCCCTGAAATTGCTGAGAGCTGGAATGTCTCATTCTTTCTGCATGGACAAAGCTGGGAACGTTCAAGAGAGTCAGTGGTGGTATCTTTCCTCATCTAAAGGAAAAAGTGGATAACTCTGTGGCTAGTCCATGTATGTCCCTTGAGCCTAGAAAGATAGGATTGAAGCAGATAATAAAGTCATCTCAGACTTGGGGCTGGAAACAAATAGTCTCTAAGAATATTGGCCCACAGAGCGATTATTCCATCACCTGTTTACCGAGAGTACCGGAGCTGTCACCTACTGGGTGTCAGGCCCAGTGGCATGGTGGAGGCATTTCTTTTTCTAAAGCCCGGCATATTATGGTTGTGCATTCTTTCCTGTTTCTATACTTAGATGTTATCTTAGTTTTAACTATGAAATGAAAGGGAGGCTGCCCTGAAGCATAAGCATTTAACTATTCTGCACCAATAAAAAAATCAAGAGTCAGATATTGGAATAAGAACCTGAATGATCAGAGAAGCTGTAGAGAAGCCACCAGTCACCTTCTATATCTTCCATTGCTTCCTCCAAAAAGACTGAGATCCTCTCTCAGCTCCACCTTACTACTTCCTGTCTCCTATCTGTCCACAGTCCTCCAAAACCTCCATGTTTAATTTTGACCAGCTAGTGGCTAGCTCTGCTCTTTTTGATAAAAAGCAAGCTTTATTTTCAGAATGAAATAAAATTATCACACAACACTGCCTCCCAAGCACAGTTCTTATAAGCAATGACATATATTTTACATTTAAGTTTTTAATAGCCCTTTGTCTTCTCAATAGCACATGAGTTGGATAGTGTTCTTATTCCTACTTTATAGATGAAATAAAACGAGGAACAGAGAAGTTAATTTCCCTGGCAGTGGCTGGCTCCAACCTTTTGAAGGGTTCTTGGAGGGAGGACTGAGGACTGAGGAATGAGAAAGTATTAGATAGAAATACAGACGGAGACAACGAGAAAGACAGAGACACAGGATAGCTTCAGGAGGGCCCTGGGTCAATATCTAGCAGCCTTAAGTTTTATTCTAATGGGCTTTTTATACACTGCCAAGGGGAGAGGCAAAATACCCTCCCTCTTTCAAGATTAAAGCACAACGTACAGTCAAGTGTAGACCCTGGCCAAGCCCCTGGCCAAATCATCCTATTGTGGAGCTCTGTTGGGTAAAGCAAGCTCAGATTCTCTGACCTTGAGTGAGGCCTTACTAGGGAGCCTCTGTGGGCCCCCACAGTCCCCTGCCCAAGATCAGGCTTGTAGGTGTTGAGCAGATATATGCTCTCTGTTCTGGCCACAAAGCTTGAGGACCACCCACCTGACTGACTGCGTTGCTGTCCCTACTCTAGGGAGATCTTTGAAGTCAGCCAGGGATAGCCTTACAAAGCATGTGCTGACTTTACAGCAAGCACTGTGGTAAGAGTTCAAGTCTGTCTAGTTGAGGATATTGAAGGCGTGTCTCGGATGTTTCCCTCCTTTTGAATCCTTTTCACTTAGGTTTTGCCATGGCAACTGTCTATCCTCCCAAACAGATGTCCAGTCCCACTGTGGTCAGTCCCAGGTGAACCTTGTTTCTAACTGAATGGACTGATGTGGCCAGAGGAGGGTGTGAAGACAGGAAGCCAGAAGGTTCTTGAGGCACAGTTTGTATCAGTCTCAAGGTTATGACTGCTTGCTGTATTCTGTTTCCTGTTCTTTTCCTCCCTTTTCTGCATCTTTTTGATGATTTAGAATTTAAATCTAAATTATTCTCTGAAACTCACTTTCCCCCACAAACAAAAGTCTTCTTGGTAATATAAAGTCCCAGATGGGCCAAGGCACAAATGTGTAGATATATAGTCAAGACAAGAGTAGTTGTGCCTATGAGCATTCTAGTCTTCTCTGACCACCATTCTGTGATGCGCTGTTGAAGGCTGTTCATGAAGATGTCAGGAGCAAGAAGAGCTTGTTAATGCACCAAGACGTGTTCACCAAAGACAGCCTGAGGTGCCTGTTGATTAACTCCATGCTCAGATATTAAAAATTCCCACAGGAACTAAGCTGTGATCTTGTTCTACAATTTCCACCCATGGATAGAAATAGTAGGCAGGAGAACTGTGTAATAAGCAAGTCACCATGGGGACAACTGGGGATATTTGCTGGTGTCCCTCTGCTGGAGGACATTCTACCTCTTTGTATCAAGCACTTCTGGGCTGCTATGATTCTGACAGAAATTACAGAGGTTAAAAAGTGGTGGTGTGGACAGAGCACCTTGAAAGAAAATTGAGTCTTCCGAATCAGCTGTGGTACCAGTTACTTTTCTCACTTCTGTGACAACAGACCTGATAAGTGACTTAATTATCTGGGGTCAGAGTTTAAGAAAGGATACAGGTCATGGTGGGATGGTATAGTGGAGAGAGCATGGGGCAGATGATCACGCACTGTGTCCACAGTCACGAGAAGAAGAGAGGTGAACGCTGGTTCTCAGTGGGCTTTTGAAAAACAAAAAAACTTTTATTCAGTACGGGACCCCAGCCCAGGGGATGGTTCTTCCCACACGCAGAGTGATCCTCTCCCCCAAGTTTAATCTCTCTAAAGCACCTTTAAAGACACTCAGGGTGTATGTCTTGGTGATTTCAAAGTAGACAAGTTGGCAATGACGATTGTCCATTACATGAGGAGGCATACATCCAATACCAGTCAACACTCAGAAACTTGTTCCCCACTCATTCGAACAGAATTGCCCTTTACATCCTGAGATACGGCTAATAATGCATTAGCTATGAGTATCACTAGGTAGAAGAGGCTGGCTAGGTGGGCAGGCTTTTCTCCATCATGACCACAATGCCACTGTCAACCACCTCTTTAACTGGATGTCGTGCGTAGCCCAGCCTGCCGTTCACAACTATCATGAGTCATTGACACAGAGCACATTGCCTTTCAAGCTGTGGGTGGAAGGAATGGGGGTCGTCATGGAGACACATGGCCTTAATGGCTGTGGAGTGCATGAGGTTTATGGCTTGGATAATGCTGGTGGCTGAGGGTCCCCAGAGTCTCTGGTTCATCCTGGAGGACAGAGCAGTGTGGGAGTAGAGGACACTGCATGTTGGGGTGGGCAGGAGCAACTCTGCCATTACATCATGTGGGAATGTGGAAGTGTTTCCTCTCCCGCCTGCCCCCTTCAGGTTTGCCTGGAAGCTCCATCCCTTTCTCATAACCAGCTTGGTTTTTCTCACTGGGTTTCTGTTCCTTTCCTTCATCACTTGCCTCCTTTCTTTTTCTCTTTATTTCCACCGGAGCGCTCTGGTCTGTCTGCAATGCTTGTGTCAGTGACCAGTCCTCTTTAACTGCATTCAGTCCCTGCCACATCTTGTCCCGCCTTTTGGCAACCTCCCATCCAGGATGAACTGGCTCCTCTGCTTCACAGGACTTGTGCTCCATTAGCACAATGTTGCTGTCTGATGAGGGATGGCTGTGGAGCGTCGAACTCCCCTGCCCTAGGGCTCAGTCTGAAGATCAAAGGGTTCAGGTGGGCATAGGAAAAGCTGGAGGTCCATCTTCCATCTAGTTTTTGAACTCAACATTCACACTTCTCTTCTCTACGATTCTCCTCCCTGACATTTATACATTGTCCCTCTCTGATCTCCCATCCCACTCTTAGCTGGCACATCTCCTGCAGCCACCAGCACAAGCCATTCGTAGGGACACCTTTGGGTCCCACTGGCCAAAGAGAGGATTCTGAGTTGAATTAGGGCCTAGAACCCAAGCATTCGCCCTTGGCCTATGCAGCACAAGAGGCTGCACAACCCAGCAGGCAGAGCTGAGGCCTCCCAGCCTTTGAGATCTTCTTGATTGACCCCGGCATCTGTGTTGAGTGGAGACAGATGTCTGGCTGGTTGGACCATCTCCAAAGCAAAAGTTATCCTTTGTGATGGTTGACATGGACTGTCAACCTGACATGGTCTGCAATCACTTGGGGGATAAACTTCTAGGGGTGTGTGTGTGTGAGAGAGGAAGTTTCTAGATTTGGTTAGTTGAGTTTGGAAGACCCGCCCTAAATGTAGCTGGAACCATTCTGTGGGTTGAGGGCATGGACTGAAAGAGGAAAGACCAGCAGACACTAGCATTCCTCTCTGATTCCTGACCAAGGGTGCAATGGGGCCAGCTGCCTCGCCTCCTGCTGCTGAGCCTTCTCCGCCACGATGGGCTGTGTTCTATCAAAGTGCGAGCCAAAGTAATTCCTTCCTTCCTTCCTTCCTTCCTTCCTTCCTTCCTTCCTTCCTTC
>CABHPQ010167480.1:0-24073 GCA_902168405.1 Peromyscus aztecus
CCACAGCTAGTATTACAGGTGAGTATCACACCTGGCCTCTAATTTCTACTCTTCAATCCTATGCTTTCTAGAGGTTGAACCCAGAAGCCTCAGACATTCCAGACAAGTACTTTACAATTGAGCCTATCTCAAGCCAAGAGATTATGAGACAGTAGAGGAAATGAATTTTGTTTGCTTTGAGTTTTGAAGATAGGGATTCATTATGTAGCTTAGACTGGCCCTGAATTTCTATTCCTTTTATCTCTAGAGTGCTGCCACACCCAGCTCCTTTTTTGTGGTTTTTTTTTTTGGGGGGGGGGGGGGCTTTTCAATACGGGGTTTCTCTGTGTAGCTTTGGAGCCTGTCCTGGAACTCACTCTGTAGATCAGGCTGGCCTCGAACTCACAGAGATCCATCTGCCTCTCTCTGCCTCCCGAGTGCTGGGATTAAAGGCGTGTGCCACCACTATCCAGCTTTATGTTTTCTCTTAATTTTGCTTTCTTTTTAAAAACTAGTTCATTGAAGGACATTTCATTTTTGGTCTAGTTATGAACAGTTGCCTCTAAGGAGAAACTGGATCACTCATTCAAAAATCACTGGTGAGGAAGTTATTTCCAATTTTTTAAATATATAATTTATTTTTATTTTATGTGCATTGGTATTTTGCCTGCATGTAGGTCTGTGTGAGGGTGTCAGGAACCCTGAAACTGGAATTACAGACAGATGTGAGCCACCACCATGTGGGTGCTGGAAACTGAACCTGGGTCCTCTGGAAGGGCAGTCAGTGCTTTTAACCACTGAGCCATCTCTCCAACTCCAAATTTTTTGTTTTTAATTAGGCTAGAACTCAGAGATCTACCTGCCTCTGCCTCTTAGATTAAAAGTGTGTGCAACCACACTGTAATCTTAATCTTTTTATTTTGAGACAATCCTAATAGATTTATATGTAGTTCTAAGAAATAAGAGAAATCTTATGCACCCACTTTCATCCAAAGGCAACATCTCACAGATATATACTGACATCAATACCAAGACCCATAGCAGTCTAGTCCCCTGGTCCCCATTCTCAAGGTTTCATGAAGAATTATATTAAAAATATATAATTTATATACTTTTCATTTTTTGAGACAAGGGCTAGCCCAATTAACCTAGAACTTGCTAGGAAGCCAAAGATGACCTTGAACTTCTGATCCTTTTGCCTGACTTACAGTGCCTAGGTTACAGGTGTGCACCACTGTGCCAGATTTATGAGGTGCTAGCTAAGGTAGAGGTGGAGATGTTGAACCTAGGGCTTCAAATATACTAGGTAAACACCAACTAAGCTACATCCCAGCCCTTATGCTCTTTGTTCTTTTTTTTTTTTTCTTCGAGACAGAGTTTCTCTGTGTAGCTTTGTGCCTTTCCTGGAACTCACTCTGTAGCCCAGGCTGGCCTCGAACTCACAGAGATCCGCCTGGCTCTGCCTCCCGAGTGCTGGCATTAAAGGCATGCGCCACCACTGTCCGGCACTCTTTGTTCTTAATGGTAAAATGTATGTTAGAATCTTTGAGGGAACCACAAATAAAGCTCAGTGGCAGAATGTTTGCCTACCATGCACAAAGACCTGGGTTCAATTACCAAGTTAAAAAAAAAAAAATCAGTTAGGCAGTGGTGCTGCATGCTTTTGATCCCAACACTAGAGGCAGGTGGATCTCGGGGCTGGAGGCCAGCTTGGCCTACAGAGTGAGTTCCAGGACAGCCAGGGCTATGGAGAAACCCAGTCTTGAAAAACAAAACAAACAAAAATCAAAACAATTCTTTTAATCAAGAAATGTTATGTGTTAAAAAAAAATGTATATACTCTGATGAAATGAATCTAAAGCATGACATTGATATTTCTCCAGTGTAATCTACATTTTAGTTTACATTTATTAAGCATCATAGATAAGTTACAAATCAAAGTAACAAAGCTGAACGAAAGAGCCAGAAACTTAAGAAGGAAAGTCTTATGCATCTGGACTGCCTACTTAGCCTACTTGCCTCTCCATTACAATAGGATGTTCTCTTTTGGTTATTACTAGGAAATCTCTTTGAGATGTGGCTATGAGCTGGGTGGTGGTGGTACACTCATTTAATCCCAGCACTCAGGAGGCAGAGGCAGGCGGATCTCTGTGAGTTTGAGGCCAGCCTGGTCTACAGAGCGAGATCCAGGACTGGCTCCAAAGCTGCACAGAAAAACCCTGTCTTGAAAAACCAAAATAAATAAATAAATAAATAAATAAATAAATAAATAAATAAATAAATAAATAAATAAATAAATAAATAAATAAATGTGGCTATGGTTATACCTCAGTCATAGGGTACATATTTAAGCATGGGCAAGGCCCTGGGTCTAATCCCTGGCCCAAAGATAGAGACAGTGCTTACAGATTGGATTTATGTTTGGTATTATGCCAAATCTGTGCTCTATTAACACTGGTGACACACTGTATTTGGGGTAAAACCTATTACTGCCAGGCAGTGTTTTCCTGAGACAAGATCTCAGGTATCCAAGCTGTCCATGAACTCTATCTCTCATCTTCCTGCCTCAGCCTTCCAAGCACTGGACATGAGTCACCATGCTTGGTCTAAGTTCTCTCTCTTTTAAAGGTTTATTTATTATGTATACAGTGTTCTGTCTGCATGTATACCTGTATGTCTGAAGGGTGTACGTATCAGGCCCCATTACAGATGGTTGTGAGCTACCATGTGGTTGCTGGGAATTGAACTCAGGACCTCTGAAAGAGCAGTCAGCAGCTCTTAACTGCTGAGCTATCTCACCAGCCTCCCTAAGTTTTTTTCTTGACAGTCAAGAGTGAAATGTTAAAACAATGGTTACTCTCTCCAGGTAGAAGAAAATATAGCCAACTAAATTGGCAGCTCCTGTTGTATGTAGGAAAAAAATATAGCAAAGGAAAAGAATTTATACACTAGAGGATGGAGGGAATATTCTCAGAATAAACTAAACACCATATACAAACCAAAATAAACAGGAGGGTTTCCCCCAAACCCAAGATTTTATTTATTTATTATAAAGGCCTGATAAAAAATTTACATACACACATATGTGTGTGTGTGTTTGTATAGCTCAGGTTGGCCTCAAACTCACTATGTCGCCAAGGTTAACTCTGAACCTCTACTTCCAAAGACTTGGGATTGCAAGCATGTTACCATGCCCAGCTTCAATGATATTTATACAATAATATTAGTAAACCTTTGTCCCAAACAGCTATGTGTTTAATTCATTTATAAAAATAACAAAAGCTTTATCACTTGGTCTCTGGTTATTAAGAAAGAACTTTGCTAGACATAACAATTGCACACAAAAGGACACAAGACTACACTATCGATCAATATTATTTTCCTTGTATTTGTAATATATCCACATGTTAACACTGTGACAGAAAAAGATTAGTCCATATGATGCAGGAAAACGGACTTCGATGATCAGACTATGAGGATAGAAACACAAGGACTTCCCACACCGCTAAAGCAATTGTTCAACACACCAACTGCACCTTGGAGTGCTTCAGGTCACTCTGTCCTGGCAAGGAATGAAGGGCATACCCACTCAGACAAAATGAGTCTCCCAAGGAATGGTAGAGCCGCTAATCACCATGTAAAAATTGTTCCACTTCTTGAGGTGAGAAAGCTCTACAGTTGGGAAACTGTACTAATTAAGTGCTGTCCCAAACAGGAAGTCATCAGAGGAAAGGCAACAAAGCAATCGTAGATTTATCATGCATAAAAGGTAATTACACAATATACTCTTTAATGAGCAGACATATTAATGAGGCAAAATTTACAGTCATTGGAACAAATAAACTAGAGTTAACCACTGTTTCTGCCAGATGTTTCAGTATAAAATAATTAATGTCTAAAAACTATATGCTTCGAGTATTTACTTTTAGAACCCCTTCAAGATAATAAAGACACTGTAACAAAATATTATCTGAATATACATTATCAACACCAATATGATACAGGCATATAATTCTCATTTTATATATGTACGGTGGAAATACTGTAAAGCCTAGAGAAAGGATGAAAACAGACTGGCCAGAATTTAAATTATCATACTTATCCATGATAAAAGTCTATAAGGAAAACTTTAATAACTCATCCTTGCTACATTCACTGGCCTATGGAAAGTGCTGTCTGAAGAGAAAGAAAATAAAACCTCCTGTTTGCTTCAAGTATTCAGTTTATGCTCTGAATTTTTCTATTGTTTGATTTCACTGTTCCTTATTTTACTTTAATATAGGGTCTTGTGGCATTGCTCAAGCTGGTCTCAAACTAGCAATCCTCTGGCCTTAGTCTCCTGAGCAGCTGGGATTACATGTATGTGCCACTGTATCCAAGTTCACTATTTTAGTTATTAGTCAGACAGAAAAGAAAAAAAAACAAACACTCAATTCAATGAATCATTTAGAGTAAGAATTCCAAACTATGTCACATGAATGCTATCTCAGAGCTACTCTTGGTATAGTAATGGATAATATACATCTCACAAATCTGACGACAGCACTTCTCATAGTATAAAAATTTCTGTTCTCCCTTGCACATAAATGCATTGTTTTAACTGTCTCCTGGGGTATTTTACTTTACAAATCCTTCTTTCAGTTACTGAAGAGGTGATTTCAAAACATAACACAGATACACCTGCTAATCCTGAGATGATGATGATGGTGGTGGTAAACAAAAACCCATGATTTTTATTCAAATTTCTGTTTTAGTTTTTTCTGGAAGATGGCTGGCAGAATAGAGAGAAGAGCCAAAACCATTAGAATAAATACTGAGTTCCAGGAAACAGCTTCCCCTGCTGTCGTAAGCTGATACAGAGTTGTTCCTGCCTTTATTGCTACAAAAGAGGGAGGTGCAACACCTAAAATAAAAAACAAAAGACAGTGAGTGAGTGGCACTGGGAGCCTGTCAAATAAAGTAAAACCACCTTTTTTTCCCATATTTTTTCATGTTTTGCTCACATGTATGTAAGTGCATGCAGTGCCCATGGAGGCCAGAAGAGGGCATCAGATCCCTAGATTTAGAGTCACAGACAGGTATGAGCCTCCATATGGGTACTGGGAACTGAACCCAGGTCCTCTATAAGAGCAACAAGTACTCTTAAGCATTGAACCAAAACTCCAGACTTCCCAAATCACATTTTAAAAATTAAATTTCTATGTGCATATACTGTCTTTTAGGAACACAGCTATTTGCATTTTGAAGAAAGGATTGAGAATTTAAAGCAGGTACTTATTAGCACACTGGAGGCCCCAGCTCAATCCCAGCACACACTAGCATTCACATGGATAACATTTTGAAATGATAAAATTATCTTGACACATAGACTGAAGTACAACATAGAAATAAAATTAATTTCAGTTGTTATTTTTTCTCATGTGCCTAGATGGCTCACCCAGTTCCAATAGCCCTGTGCTAGTAAAATGAAATCTTTGTTATATGCACCAAGATCAAATCTCTTCCTGTTGTTCACTTAATTTAAAAAGTGCGCCTTTTCATATTGAGAAAAACAAGAAGGGCTAGCAAGATGGCTCAGTGGGTAGAAAACTTCAAGCTTCGTAAGTGTAGTCTCCTAAAAGTAATTCAGTTTTTCAAAGGCACCTCCTCAGGATAATGAAAAATTTGAAAGCCACAATATTTGAGAAGAGAAATGAAAACAAAATACAAAAACATGTCATCCACAGAATAACTTCACAACTTTAGCATGCTTTAAAAGTCAGTCAGCCCTGTAATTCCAACTACTATTAGGGAGGCTGAGGCAAGAAAGCCATTAGAGATCAAGCTTTGCCTAAGCAATGTCTCAAAGTAAAAAATGGGAGGAAAAAGAAAGATGGCTGGGGATCTAACTCAATGGCAGAGTATTTGCCTCACATGCATGAAGCTCTAGGTTCAAACCCACGTACTACCAGCACCCCCAACGCCCTACCAAAAACTAGGTTGAACATATATAGAACAGACTTCCTGGGTTCAAGCTCTACCTCCAAATCAAACACAAAAAATAGTAGAAGTTGGGAAGATACACAGTCTGGGTAGGCACAGCAGTTTATAATACGAAGTAAATGCAAGGGGTTGGAAAGATGGTTCAGTGGTTAAGAATGCCTGCTGCTCTTGCAGAAGATCAGGGTTCGGTTCCCAACACCCATGTTGAATGCCTAGAACTCCAGCTACATTGAGATCTGATGCCTCTGACCTCTACAGGTACCTACGCTCACATGCATATTCTCTCACTCAGACAGGTAATTAAAAAAAAAAAAAAATCAAAGCTCGTAAGTATTAAACTTTAACAGATATTCAATACATGAAAAACCCCACATGCTAAATCCAAGCAATTTAAACTGCAAAGAAAAACAGTAGTCTTTCTAAATAAAGGCAGAATTCACAAAATTAAGGGTTTTGGGTTTTTTTGGGCAGTTGTGGGAATCAAGGCCAGGACCTTGTGTATGGTAGTTAGACAAGCACTCAACTCCCCTAAATGAATTGTTATGTTCACTTATTAATTTTAAAATCTGTTATCAATTCCTTGATTTCTACTGATCTTGCTTTTCCTAGACTTCTGGTAATACCTGTAATAAATTGGATTTCAATATTTGATTAGAATGCAAAGGAAAAAAGTTCAAAAACAGAAACTAAATGTTTCTGTCTACTGAGATAGGCAGTGGGGTTTTAAAAAAAAGTTCAGGCTGGGTGGTGGTGGTGGTGGTGGTGGCGGCGGCGGCGGCGGCAGCGGCGCACACTTTCAAACCCAGCACTTGGGAGGCAGAGGCAGGTGGATCTCAGTGAGTTGGAGGCCAGCCTGGTCTATAGAGTGAGTGCCAGGACTGTTACACGGAGAAACCTGGAAAAAAAATGTTCAGGCTGGAGAACAGTGAAGTTTGTGCAGAAAAGTACTAAGAAAAAGCTGTCTTTGGCCAGTTACTAGTCATCACTCACTAAGTCCTTTGGAAGGCCAGAGGACACCTGAAGCCTGGGATGCTCACAAGGCAACATGCAATCCAGGCACATGAGAGGAGCTTTCAGCCAATAAAGCTCATGGCCCTGAGAGCCTGTCATCTCTGATCTAACTGGCTCCAGCTGGCAAAGGAAGAAAGGGCCAATGGGCCAGAATTGAGGTGAATATAAAAAGTCTCCTTGGGCTAAGGATGTGGTTAGTGGCACAGAGCTGCTGGCTCGGCATACACAAGCCCCACATTTGAGCCCTAGTATCACACACACACACACACACACACACACACACACACACACACACGTGGTAAGAGGTTGTGCTTAATCTCAGGTTACTAAAATAATATCTAGCAGAAAGTGCTCATTCTTTAGAGGTAACACATTACAATACACTAACAAGCTATTTATCTAGGCCAGGCTTTGTGCCCAAGAGTTATATATGGTACTGGTGATTTTGCACATTAGCAGGCAATCTAGGCCAGCTGGACAGTTGGACATGTGCATGATGAGCTGTCACACAGCATGAAGTCTTACCTAGAAAAGTGCCAATAAAAAACACTTTCAATGGCACATTTATCACAGGAGATGTAATATTAATAAACCAGTTAGGCAGAAATGGTGTGATTCTCAAAAATATAATGTAGTTAATGAGATGTTCTCTATGACGCTCTACCTGTCATAAGAAAAGAACAGGTGAAAGTTAAGACCAATATTGAAAGGAAGCTGCTTAATATAAAATACCTTAAAGTCTCATCCCGGATATGTCACAATTTACACAACAGAAACAATATGTGTTTTTCTGGGTATGTAACTCAGTGATACAGCATCTGCCTACCATATTCAAAGCCCAGGGTTAAATACCCAGAACCACACACACACATACACAAAGTTAAAAAATTTTTCCTTCACCTTTACATTGGTTCCAGGGATCAAATTCAGTTGTTGGGCTTTTGGGGCCATGATGTTACAGACTGAGGCCTTTTTTTTTTTTTGTCTTTTTTTTTTCAGAGCTGAGGACCGAACCCAGGGCCTTAGTGCTCTACCACTGAGCTAAATCCCCAATCCCAAGACTGAGGCATCTTATCAGCCCCAATTTTAGTTTGTTTTTTTTTTTTAATTATTTATTTATTATGTACACAGAAGAGGGCACCAGATCTCATTACAGATGGTTGTGAGCCACCATGTGGGCGCTGGGAATTGAACTCAGGACCTCTGGAAGAGCAGTCAGTGCTCTTAACCTCTGAGCCATCTCTGCAGCCCCCAATTTTAGTTTTTATGGTTATGGGAGAGTCCCTAGGGACTCATTCATGCTAGCCTCTAGTTTCCAATCTTAAAAAATTTTCACATAAGCTTCATCTTATGCTATTATATGAGTGAATTAAATAAGTAAACAGAAAATTTTCATTAAATATAAATATTAATTACTTGTATTTCTGTATAACTTACACAGAAATAAGTGATATTACTTATACAAGTATATTTCTCCTGATATTACAGATTCAATGTGTAAACTAAAAGTCTAGTCATTAAATTTCAGATGCTTTACAAATACGTGACCACAAATTGAAGTAAAATACAAAATTTTCCTTTCTTCTCTTTTTTTAGAGGGGGTGAGGAAGGATGATTTCTGTATTTCCTATATGAGACGCAATTATTTCTTCTGATCTTTTCATAAAAATAGAATTCTCCTCCTGTTATGGTTTAAAAGTAAAACGTCCCCCAACAACTGTAACATGTGTTGAAGCCGAGGTCTCTAGTTGGTGAAAATAGAAAAGGTTATGGAAACTGAGTGGTGGGGCCTAGCTGGAAGAAGCAGGCTACTTGAAGGGTGTCCTTTTTTTGTTTGTTTTGTTTTTCAAGACAGGGTTTCTCTGTATAGCCCCTGGCTGTCCTAGAACTGGATATGTAGCCCAGGCTGGCTTCAAACTCAGAGATCCACCGCTGCCTCTGCCTCCTGAGTGCTTGGGATTAAAGGCATGTGCCACCACAACCTATCTGAAGGGTGTTCTTAGAATTGTATCTAGGTTCCACCCAGGAACCTCTATTGGGTTCATGAGGTGAAAAGACACTGTCACAAACTTCCTCTGCCTAATGCTCTGTCCCACCACTGGCCTAGAATGAACACAGGTAAGGACTACAAACTGAAACCTTGTAGCAAAATCATGCCTGTGTTTTTCTCCAGCATTTGTCACAACAAAGAGTCTAGTACACTGCGAAGATTATGGTAGCACTTTTCTGCGTACAGTACATTAATCATTGCTAGTCTTCTCAGAGATCCTGACTGAAAACAGCGTTTTTCCTACTAAAACGCTCGAGAGCAGTAAGCTAAAGGTTCTTTAGTTACCCACTGACGATAGGCTACATCCACACAAAACATCAAGTGCCTAATTTTGGGATGCTTTCATATTGACAGACTTCTGCTAATTGATTTTACAAAAAACAAACAAAAAACAAACGGGGCGGGGGATGTTGGCATTCAGGCCTGCCCCTTGGGGACCCGCCCAGCATCCTGAAGTCATCTTACGAAAAGCCCCTGCCCCTTGTCCCCTCCCCTTTCTCGAGGCTGTGGGCACCTCTGCAAGTCCTTCTCTTTTTCTTTCTTTCCCTCTCCCCTCCCCCTTTAACAACAAACCTTTCCATAAGGATGCCGTGCCTGAAGAGTGTTAGTAACTTTCCACCGTGCGCCCCCCACCCCTCGACCACCACCCGCATGGCATGTCTCCTCGGCTCAAACCTCCAAGGCCTCTGGAACACCGTTTCACAACATTGGTGCTGTGACTCGGCAGGTACCCCTGGCGTTTTTTCCCACCTGCCGGCAGTCTGAGAAATGCTGGGACCCTGTACCTTCCAATTCCAACTGGAGGATCGCTGGGACCCTTATCCTCTCGGTAAGCCCCTCCCGTCTGGCCGTTTCCCACCAGTGAGGATTTGTCTCCTCTCAACCGTGGTTTCTCGCCTTTCGGCCTCACCGGTACTGGGTGACCATGTGTCTCGGGGCTCTGCCCTTAGGCATCTGTTCCCACGTGACGACATACAGAAGAGCTTGCCCCCATTCACCCCACAGTCCCTAGATCTTTGGTCATTGGTCCTTGCTGACCCTCTGGGCCACTGGAGTTCAGTCTGTTGGATCTTCTACCTCACTCATGGAAAATGAGCCAGCCTACCATCAAACCTATCTACCTTTACAACTTCTGCCTGCGATGCCCTGTTCACTCCGATCCCAGCTCTAGCCTGTTGGGATTCCTTCCTTATCACCCGCTCTCTCAAGTTCCTCCAGACTCTGCCAAAATAGTTACATCATCACCTATGACCAGGTCCCTTTCCGGACATGTGCACCCTTTAAAATTGGCCGCCAGGCAGAACTCGTTCTTTTTTGCCTGTCCCTTGCCTCTAATTCATTTCCTTGTCTGTAATTTCATCTCTTGCCTCTTTTCTCTCTCGCTTAACTCTGTAGCCAGGACCATCCATATACGTCTGTTCCACCCGCAGCAGATCTGCTCCAAGAAGGAGCCTGGCACCAACATTTTCCTGCAGCTGCTTGTCCCTTTTGTCCAGGGAAGGGGTGGGCTAAGGATCAGGAATTCAAGGCCAGCATGGGTTACACTACACCCTGTTTCAAAAAAAGTAAAATCGTTAGGGCTAGAGAAACAGCTTAATAGTCAAGAGCATCTGCTGTTCTTCCAGAGGACCCAAGCTCAGATTGCAGCACCCGTATCAGATGGCTTACAAGTAACTCCCTCTATCTCCAGCTCCAGGGGATCTAACACTATTCTGGCCTCCACAGACATCAATATATACACACACGGCATACTTATACACATAAATAAAAATAAAATTTGAAAGAAATTTTAAAACTAAAATAAAGTTAGCAGGGTGGCACACACCTTTAATCCCAGCACTTGGGAGGCAGAGGCAGGCAAATCTCTGTGAGTTCAAGGCCGGTCTGGTCTACAGAGTGAGTTCTAGGACTCACAAGGTAGTTACACAGAGAAACCCTGTCTCAAAAAAAAAAAAAAAAAAAAAAAAAAAAAGAGACAAAAAAAAAGAAAAGGACATGTAACTGGGAAGGGGTGTGTTGGAAAGTGAGTCTAGAGGGAATTAAAGGGAAGAAATAGGGGGTGGGGATGATCAAAATACATTGTGTGCATGTATTAAATGCCACATAACAAGGTTATATCTCAAAAAACTCAAACTGTGGCAATGTAAATCTGACCAAAGCCTATGGCTGGAGAGGTCACAGGGACTAGAGAGGAACCCACTACTGTTGTGTTGCTAAATGTGTATGTTGTCAAAGCCTTCTAAGTCTTCATGTTTATATCTGTAGATTAGTGCTGCTTTCAAAAGCTTCTTTTTTGCAGTGGGCAGCAATGCAGAGTCATAACTGGCCAAAGTGCTGACAATAAGTGACTGTTGAGTGCTCAGACCTAAACGGGTCTCAGAGAACATCACAGGAGAAGGGAGTAGACAGAATTTAAGAGCTGGCGGATGAGAATGAGTACTGTGAAATGATGTTGGGAATAACATGGCTACTGCACTCATGAATTACAGCAGCTATGGCTACTTACACAAGATTAAGCAATGCTTAACTACACAATAAACACTCCAGCCCAGATGGAGAGGGACTTTCGAGGTTCTACCCTTAGTCAAGAAGCTATTGTTAGTTGGTAGCTGCTAGGAGAGAAGGGGTCATTTTTCTGAGGTGGTAGGTTACCTATGCTCCAGTGGATGACCCTATTCCCACGAACATGTAACACTAACAGACTTAGCAGGTTGGGGGAGAGGGGACAGAGATTATAGGAGGGGTAAGTATGGAAGGAATGGGGAAGAGCAAAGTCAGATTTGGGTTAAATATAATCAAGATACACTGTCAAAGAAAGCGATGAATTAATGCACAGTCATAGCTTAGCTTGTTCTCCTTTTCATTCAGGGTAGGTCTTCCCATCTCGACCCAACAAAGAAAACCCCATGAGTCAAGCCAATCTAGACAATTCCTCATTGAGTCTCTTTTCCCAGGTTATTTTATTTTGTGTCAAATCAACAATTTAAACTAACCATCACATGCTTTAAAATAAACTTCTTGTAGGAGTGGTGGCCCAAGCCTTTAATCCCTGCACTCTAGAGGCAGAGGTAGGCAGATATTAGAGGTGAATCTGAGGGTAGCCTGGTCTACAAACTAAGTTCTAGGCCCGCCAGGGCTACATAGTGAGAAAATAGGTGTGTGTGAATATAATCAAAATACACTGTATGAAAGTCTCAAAGAACAAAAACACCATTTTTAAAAATTTTATCACATTATTTTAAAAAATGATGACAAAGCCAAAGAACCACAAAGAAAACCAAAAGTACATGCCTACCTGCTGCGACCATTTTACTGCTTTCTCTGTTAGGTATTTGTATACAACAGGTCTTCCAACTAAATAGGAGAGCATGTAGCAGAATGAGGCACCAAGTCCAGAACACTGGAAAACGAAACAACACATGCACTTTGTATCTTCCCATCTCATTCCTGTACATTATTTACTTAGGTGACCTCTTTCAGGGCCAGGCACAGCAGTCTATATAACATCTCTTATTTAGAGACTAAGAACCCATTTGATCTAGTCCTTTCTCAAACTGTAACTCAAAACAAGATCAGTGAAAATAAATGGGTACTTGCAATTAAACTCTGTGGTCATATCCAGTAATTACTGCTATCCTTTAGCTTAAGAATAAGGAGACTTGCTGGGCGGTGGTAGCACACACCTTTAATCCCAGCACTTGGAAGGCAGAGGCAGGTTCCAGTGGGTTCCAGGCCAGCCTGGTCTATACAGCAAGTCCCAGGACTGTTACACAGAGAAACCCTGTCTCGAAAAGTCAAAAAATAAAATAAAATAAAAAATAAATAAAAGCATAAAAAGAATAAAGATCCTTAGCTGGGTGTGGTGGCACAGGCCATTAATCCCAGCATTCCACTAGGGAGGCAGAAGCAGGCAAATCGCTGTGAGTCTGAGGGCAGCATAGTCTACAAAGCAAGTCCCAAGACAGTCAGGGCTCTGTGACACAGAGATATCCTGTCTCAAACGCAACCCTCCCCCGCCCCCCAAAATAAGTAGCCCTTCCCACTCTCCCTATAGCGATGCATAAAGATACTACTTCCGGCCTAGGGGCTCACTGTCGACCCATACTCTTAAACCATCTGAACTACAAAAAAACAGAAAAGAAAGGCTATGTAATTACAAGTCAGTCTATAGTACCCATTCTAGGAAAACCAAACTCTTAACAGCTCCATATGAGAGACTTAACAGGAACCACACTCCTGTTAACTGACATTAACTCCTCAAAACTTGATGACTGTTAAGATGAGACAGAGTGGTGGGGCTAGAATGCCATTATCATCCTCAATGTTCTACTTATTTTCCCAGTCTCCCAATTCATTTCACATACTTACCAAACAGACAAGGAATAAGGCTAGTGGAAAGGGATAAAGAAACCCCGAGAGTATACTGAGGAATATGGAACCTGGAATAGCAAATGTTTGCAAGCTGTTAACTTCTAAGTTAAGGATTAAAACATAATGAAGTAGAATTTTTACAAGATAAACTCAACATGTGAGGAAAATTATAATACAGAAATTATGTTAATAACCCCATAATAATTTTATGTAGTATTATATTTTGTGTTGGACTGAAAGCTGCCCCAGGAGCTCAGGTAAGTTTTTCTACTCATGGTATCATATCTGTACTAGAACAAGTTGCATACTCTGGAGATTCTGGATTATTAGTTTGGGAACTAGGAATACCCAACTTGTAGAAAAGGATAATGAATGTCTCTGGCTCTAAATGAGATACCCACTGACTTCAGCAAGAAAATAAACACAATGTTGGTGTTGTGAATACAACCATTTTAAGGTGTGTTACTTTTGTTTATGTTGCATTTGTTTAACTCTATGAAGCTGTGTTACTGTGCCTGTCTGAAACACCTGATGGTCTAATAAAGAACTAAATGGCCAATAGCAAGACAGGAGAAAGGATAGGCGGGGCTGGCAGGCAGAGGGAGGATAAATAGAAGGAGAACTCTGGAGGAAAGAGAAAAGAAGGAAGGAGTCAGAGAAGAAGGTGGACTCTAGGGGCCAGCCACCCAGCTACACAGTGAGGCCCAGAGTGAGAGTAAGAGTTACAAGAGAAGAGAACGGAGAAAAACCCAGAGGCAAAAGGTAGACGGGGTAATTTAAAATTAAGGAAAGCTGGCAAGAAACAAGCCAAGCTAAGGCCAGATATTAATAATTAAGAAGAAACCTCTGTGTGTGATTTATTTGGGAGCTGGGTAGCGGGTCCCCAAAAGAGAAAAAGAGCAAAAACAAACATGTTGGTAAGATTATGCTAAGAGGAAATCCATAACACCCAATAGACACTGGGCAGAGACAAATTAGGCAGCTAAGCCAAAAAAAAAAAAAAAAAAAAAAAAAAGTCTCCAGTAAGGTCTTTTTGTCTTGTTGTTTTTGAGACAGTCTCATTTAGCAGTCTCTGGTGGCCTGGAACTTTCTTTGTAGACCAGGTTAGACTCAAACTCAAGAGATCCACTTGCCCCTGCTCCCTAGCGCTGAAATTTCAAGGCATACTAATTAATATGTGCTAATGCAGACTGGCTGTACTAACAACTATGCTGTGGACCTATCGTTCTCCCATTATTCCAGTTGCTTAGCAACTTGGTTTATTTAATACTCAAACATAAAATATATGTACTTAGTATCTGGTTAAATAAACACTAGGATTAAAATAAGAAATTTAAAAAATTATAGCCAAAAAAAGAATAAAATAAAATAAAAATAACAGCCAAGTATGGTAGCAAATGCATGGAATCCTAATATCTAAGAGGTAGATTAAGAAGGGTTTGTTATCATTACTGGCTACATAGCAAATTTAAGGGCAGCCTGGGTTACATGTGAGCCTGTCTTTAGAAAAACAAAAAACAAACAAAAAAAACCCTATCAAAAGAGACACCTCCCCAAATATTTTTATATACAAGTTTGAGACTATAGGAGCTACATGGCTACTGAGAGACACTGACAGGTGGCAAATCTGAGTTGAAATGTGTTTTGAGTATAAAGTACAAAGCACATTTCAGAGAAACAGTACAGAAAGAGGAGGGCCAGCCTGTGGTGCACACCTTTAATCTCAGCACTGGGGAGGGAAAAGCAGGCAATCTTTTTGAATTTAAGGGCAGTCTGGTCTACATAGCAAGTTCCAGGTCAGTCATGGCTATAAAATGAGACCCTGTCTCAAACAAAACAAAAAAACCAACAAAAAACTCAAAAGAGGAAATTAAATATCTCATCAATAATTTTTAGGGGCTAGGCTAAGGATCAGTAGTGAAGCAGGTACTCAGTGCACTGGAGGCCCCGGATCAATCCCAGCACACACCAGCATTCACATGGATAACATTTTGAAATGATAAAATTATCTGACACATACACTCAAGTACAACATGGAAAAAAATTAATTTCCGGTGTTACTTTTTCTCATGTCCCTAGATGACTCACAGAGTTCTAATAGCCCTGTGCTAGTAAAATGAAATCTTTGTTATATGCACCAAGATCAAATCTCTCCCTGTTGTTCACTCAATTCAAAAAGTGTGCCTTTTCATATTCAGAGTTTAATATTCCAAAGTACAAGATGGGCTATCGAGATGGCTCAGTGGGTAGAAACACTTGCTTTGGAGCCTAGTGGCCTAAGTTTCATCCCTGGAACCCACAAAGAAGTAAAAAAAGAAAATCAGGCTGGATGTGTAGTGGCACATACCTTGAATCTCAATATTTGGGAGGCAGAGGCAAGAGGATCTGTGAGTTTGAGGCCAGCCTGGTCTACAGAGTGAGTTCCAGGACAGCCAGGGATATGTATCAAGACTCCAGTCTTAAAAACAAAAAAAGAGGGCTGGAGAGATGGCCCAGCGGTTAAGAGCAGTGGTTGCTCTTCCAGAGGACCCAGGTTCAATTCCCAGCACCCACATGGCAGCTCACAACTGTCTGTAATTCCAGTTCCAGGAGATCTGACACCTTCACATCAATGCACATAAAATAAAGTTGTTTTTTTTTAAAAAAAAAAAACAAAAAAACAAAAAACAAAAAAAGAGAAAACCACTCTACAAAATTGTTCACTGGCCTCCATATAGCATGAGGGTGTACACACATGCACACACATAAATAAGTAAAAACAATACAAATAGAGCCGGGTGGTGATGGCGCACACCTTTAATCCCAGCACTCGGGAGGCAGAGGCAGGCAGATCTCTGTGAGTTCGAGGCCAGCCTGGGCTACAGAGCGAGTTCCAGGAAAGGCGCAAAGCTACACAGAAAAACCCTGTCTCAAAAAGCTAAAAAACAAACAAACAAACAAACAAACAAAAATTCCCAAATAAACGTGAGTATTTTAACAAAAAGAGGTTAACAAACTACAAACAAAACCCGCACAAAAACCTAAAATGGGCTGACAAGATGGCTCACTGGGTAAAAGTGTTTGCCATGCAATCCTGACAACCTCAGTTGAATCCCAACAGTCTGAGTGCAATCTCTAGAACCCATGTAAAGGTGGAGGGGAAGAACTCACTCTACAAAGTTGTCCTCTGACCTCCATACAAGTGTGTGCATACACACACCATAATAAAATTTAAAAAATGGCTAGAGAGATGGCTCAACAGTTAGCACTAGCTGTTCTTTCAGAGGTCCTGAGTTCAATTCCAGCACCTACATGGTGGCTCACAACCATCTATAACTGTAGTCTCATGGGATCAGATGACCTCTTCTGGTGTACAGATAGATGGACATGCAGACAAAACATCCATATACATAAAGTAAATCAATCTCTGAAATAAATAAATAAACCCTAGGATACAAGTGTATGCCATATGAGCAGCACTGATAAATTTCTTAACACTGTTTTGTAGTATTAACTAATTACCTAAGCTAAGAGACTACTCTGAAAAATAATGACATGGGGCTGGGGCTCAACAGTTAAAAGTGCTGGCTATTCTTCCAGATTCCCAGCACCCACACAGAAGCTCACAACAGTCTCTCACTACAGTTCCAGGAATCCAATGCTCTCTTCTGACCTCTAAGGGTACCACACATGTAAGTGGTGCACCAGATATCCATGTATCCATGTAGGTGAAATACCCATACACATAAAAATTTTTTGAATGAAGCTGGGTGGCAGTGACATAAGCCTTTAATCCCAGCACTCGGGAGGCAGAGTCAGGCAGATCTCTGTGATTTCCAGGCCAGCCTGGTCTACAGTGTGAGATCCAGGACAGGCACACCAAAACTACACAGAGAAAGCCTGTATAAAAAAAAAAAAAAAAAAGATATGGTAACTCATAATTGAAGATAGCCCTTGAAATTTAAAGATTAATTATCTATAAAAATTATAAATAAAAATAAATATTCCAGGGGGCTGGAGAGATGGCTCAGCAGTAAGAGCCTGTTCTTCCAGAGGACCTGGGTTCAATTCCCATCATCTACATGGCAGCTCACACCTGTCTCTAACTCCACTTTCAGGGGACTGG
Organism: Peromyscus aztecus; assembly: GCA_902168405.1. NCBI lineage: Eukaryota > Metazoa > Chordata > Mammalia > Rodentia > Cricetidae > Peromyscus > Peromyscus aztecus. The sequence goes on from CABHPQ010167480.1 coordinate 17,499, forward strand.
ACACCCATGGCAAAACACCAATGCACATAAAAAAATAAGAAAATAAATATTCCAAATATGAGGAAAGCTAAGCACTATATATATTTTACACACACACACACACACACACACACATCTATAGAGATGTGCGCTTCTGGCTCCATAGTGCTGGGATAAAAGGTGTGAGCCACCAATGCCCAACGGAGTTTTAATGTTTGAGAGCTCATGCCTATAATTCCAGCACTCAGGGAGGCTGAGGCAGGTAGATTTCTATGAGTTCTAGGCCAGCCTGGTCTAAAGTTCCAGGCAAGCAAGGGCTACACAGTGAGACCCTGCCTCAAAAAAACAAAACAAACTCAGTTTTATTCATTTTTAAATATTAAATTATTTGTGTGTGTGGACCTAAGTGGAATGTGTAGAGGTTAGAGGACAACTTTCAGGAGCAGGTTCTCTCCTACCATGTGGTCCTAGGAATCAAATCCAGGACATGCTTAGTTGGCAACAAGCCCCTTTATCTGTTAAGCCGTCTCACTGGCCCCTGCATTAACATTTTAAAAGGAAAACAGTCATTACTTAAACAGTAGACCTTTAGAACCTTATCTTGAACAAATTAGAAAACATTTTTTAGATAAAAGGATACAAAATATATGTAGCAAAATAAGCAACCAATACTTGTACATAAAAGGTGTCCTTATATTTGGAGAGAACTTTTCCTAAAGCCTTGGCATCATCCATATCTCTTGGAACCTTCATATTCACTCTTTCTTCTCTGAAGAAATAAAATTAATAATGTAAAAAATTTTAAAAACCAGAATTCCATGATAAAAAATTCAAATTCAAATTCAAAACATCAAGTTTTAAACAAAAATGAGGCAATGCAATTTATCTGTAATAAGGACAAATTCACAAATTTTAGATTTAACAGTCTGTAAACATACACATATAAATTAAAGTTCAAAATGGTACAAATCAGCCAGGCAGTGGTGGCGCATGCTTTTAATCCCAGCACTGGGAGACAGAGGCAGGCGGATCTTTGTGAGTTCGAGGCCAGCCTGATCTACAGAGCGAGGATCCAGAAAGGTCAAAACTACACAGAGAAACCCTGTCTCAAACCCCTCCCCCCACAAAAAAAGGTACAAACCAAAGATTAAAAACATTTCTTTCACTATTGGCTTTAATTTTAATTTAAACATTAAGAAATGTATTAACATATTAAAAACATACTTGTGGGGCAGTGGTGGTGCATGCGTTTAACCCCAACCCTCAGGGAGGGAGAGGCAGGCAAATCACTGTGAGTTCTAGGCTAGCCTGATTTACAGAAGAGTTTCAGGATAGCCAGGACTACGCAGAGAAACATTGTCTCCAAAAACCAAAAGTGCCCAGTTGAAATTTTTATAAGCAAGAAATCATTTACTTCTAAACAAGGCAGCAAACAGAAAACAAAATTAATAGCAAGGGAAAAGTAAAAAGCCAGGGAAGTTAGATAACCCCAATTAGTGTGTAGGCTGAGGCCGGAGTTTGAAGACAATCTGGGCTTCAATGGAAGATACTGTCTCCAAAAAATTGGGGTAAGCAGGATATAGTAGTGCATGCTTTTAATCCCAGCACTAGGAGGCGGAGGCAGGCAGATTAAGAGTCTAACTTGGTCAACATAGTGAGTTCTAGGGCAGTCAAGATTACACAGCAAGATCCTGTCTCAGAAAAAAAGTTAAATAAAACTAGGAAGTGGTGGCACACCCCTTTAATCCTAGTACTCCAGAGGCTGAGGCAGGTAGATCTCTGGGTGTTTAAGGTCAGCCTGGTCTGCTTAGTGAGTTCCAGGACAGCCAGGGCTACATAGTGAGACCCAACAACAAAAAATCATTAAATAAATAATACAATGTTTTGTTTTGGTTTTTGGTTTTTTTTTTGGAGACAGGGTTTCTCTGTGTAGTTTTGGTGCCTGTCCTGGATCTCAATCTATAGACCAAGCTGGCCTCGAACTCACAGAGATCTGCCCGTCTTTGCCTCCTGAGTTCTGGGATTAAAGGCATGCGCCACCACCACCCAGCTGAATTTAATGTACTTTTATGACTGTTTTCCCTGCAGGATAATGACAGAATGTTATTTTCCTATTTTTTATATTTTTGATGATCAAGCTAAATCTACAGTTTATGGATCTACTGATGTTCCTGCTTCAGACTGAGTAGCTAGCTTGGTAGGACTACAGATGTATACCACCACACCTGGCTGCATGCTACCTTTCTTAGTACTATAAAAATACCTGACTAAAGTGGCTTCTTGCTGATGAAATTTAAAACTAGAAATACTCTACAGAAGTGTATACATACATATACACACACAAACAAATATACAGAAAAAGAGCAGACTAGAAAAGGTACCTAACTACATTATTATGTATGTTATTACAGAGATTGGAAACAAAGACTACCTTAAATCAGCTCTTTATTTCCTATTCCTTTATTAAAGCCAGAAAGGATCTAAAATTAAATTCATGTCAGGAGGCAAGAGACAGGAGTACCTCTGTTAGTCCTAGACCAGCCTGGTAGATATTGAGAGTTCCAGAACGAGGGTACATAGAAGGATGGATGGATGAATGAATGAATGAATGAATACATACATACATGCACACATACATACATAACCTGTCTCAAAAAAAAGTTAGTATTTGCTTAACAATATAAACAGGCAGGCAACTCTCCTTTGAGAAGCCCACACGGGTATGTTACTTTCTTCCTCAGAGCCTCTATTAATCCAGTGTGTAAGATCTGTTTAAAATGTCTTTAATAAAAACTTCAATTCTGCTTCAAAAACTAATATACATACACTCTCAGCTCACACACACAGAAAATTTAAAAATATACATTGAAAGAGAAATCACATGCACACAGAGTCACTTATAAAATCTCCTCACTGGGCATGGTGGGAAACACCTACAACCCCAGCACTCAGGAGGCAGAGCAGGAGGATCTTAAATTCAAGACCAGCTTGAGCTATATAAGAGAACGTGACTCAAAACACATAGGTTAGCTGAGCAGTGATTGTGCACAACTTTAATTCCAGTACTCAAGAGGCAGAGGCAGGTGGATCTCTGAGTTTGAGGCCAGCCTGGTCTACAGAGTAAGTTCTAGGACAGCCAAGGCCACACAGAGAAACCCTGTCTCAAAAAAACAAAACACACAAATATAAAATAATAAAATGTCTTCTAGTAATCATGTTTGGAAAAAAAAAAAAACTTGAAAGCCACTAGAAAGATGATTTTTTTTTTATGCTTAAAGGCAAATGTATTTGGTTTCTTTCCATGTAACACATACTAAATTAATTACATGCTGCTTTTCCAAATCAAGTTTGGAAAAGGAGCTTACATAGAGGAAAGGGAACATTCTTCCTAAGCTACTCATTGACCAAGTAGTGAGGAGTATACTGGGAGAGTTAACATCTACTGTCTTTTCCAACATGTCAAGCTCATGAGAAGGCCTGTATTAGCCTTGTACCAGGAGAAGTCTATGGAGGCCATTCAGATTCGCCACAACAGGGAGGAAGGCACGGGAGGAGAGGAGGAAGAGGAGTGTGACTGTCCTATACTTGAGTGTAGAAAAACAAAACAATAAAATGAAGTTGTATTTCTTGGGGTGCCATGCCAAGCAGAAAGCCTCCAAAAAAATCCTCGAGTCACTAGAACATTCTTCTTTACAAATGACACAGCCTCCTCAGCTTTGCTCTTGACCTCAGTTGGTATTTGGTTATTCTTATGAATCTTCAACTGCTCTTTGTTTTTTTTTCATGTCTTTCTCTACTCATCGCCAGTCAACTTTGATATACCCAGTATGGTTTGCCAGCTGAAGTAGAAAGACTCCACCTCCTACAGCTGTTGCAGCCAATTTTCCAACTTTCTGGAATATGAAACCAGTGCACCTTTAATTTCAGCACTCAGAAGACAAAGGCAGGCGGATCTCTGAGTTCAAGGACAGTGTGGTCTACTGAGCTAGTTCCAGGACAACGAGGACTATACAGAGAAACCCACCCAGTAACACCTCCAATTAACAGCTGGGTTGCTACACTATACTTTTCAGCTGATGGCCCAGATTCCTGCCCAAACAGCTTACACCATCATGGTTGCTTTTTAGTTAATTCTGCAAGATCCAGTGCCTCAAATTTTCCATCAAAGTTTCCTTGACTGGTCACGGCCATTTTTGAAAGATGATTTCTTAATTAGGGAACTGATACTAGGAAAGCTTTCCACAGAAAAATCAAAGAGTCAAAAGGCAATTTTCTAGCTTGAGAAACCTTTGGTAACCCTTGGATGTGGACTATTACCCTGTTCTTTGAAGACTATGCTAGCCTTGAATTCAGAGACATCTACCTACCTCAACCTCTGCCCCTGCAGTGCTGGGATTAAGGGCTTGAGCCACCACACTTGTCCTATCCTTTTCTTAATAAATTCTAATTTTGTTTCATGTAAAGAAAGAAGGTACTGTGGGATGTTCTGTATGTTGTGAATATATGTTGCTCTGATTGGTTGATAAATAAAATGCTGATTGGCCAGTAGCCAGGTAGGAAGTATAGGCAGGATAAGCAGACAAGATTCTGGGAAGAGGAAGGCTGAGTCAGGTGACACCAGCCTGCCATCCAGGGAGCAGCATGTAATGGCACACAGGTAAAGCCACAGAACACAAGGCGACATATAGATTAATAGAAATGGGCTGAGTTTAAATGTAAGATCTAGTCAGTGTTAAGCCTGAGCTAATGGTCGAGAAGTTTTAATTAATATAAGCCTCTATGTGTTTACTTGGGTCTGAGCAGCTGCAGACTTAGCAGGACACAGGAAAACTTTAGCTACAGGAAGGAACGAAGGAAAGAAAAGAAGGAAATAGCCGGGCAGTGGTGGCTCACACCTTTAATCCCAGCACTCGGGAGGCAGAGCCAGGCAGATCTCTGAGTTCGAGGTCAGCCTGGTCTACAGAGCTAGATCCAGAAGGAAATAAAGAAAGGAAGGAGGCCTGGGGGGCATATCTCAGTTAGTAGATTGCTTGCTTAACATATAGGAAACCCTGGATGAAAATCTGGGATCATCTCAGACTAGGTAAGTAAAGACAGTAGAATTAGAAGTTCAAGGTCATTCTTCGGGAAAACAGGGAGTTTAGACCAGAGAGGGAATAAGACAATCTGTCTGAAAAACAAAAGGGTAGGAAGGTGGGAAATCTGATGTAACAGTACTCATGGACTTTTATAATCTATGAGAGCTGGTACAAGCAAGCACCTTAACAGTTCTGTTGCCAAAGGAAATTTAGCTTTTAATTCACTTAACATCTAAAATATGGAGACATTTTTAGTTTCTCTTGTTGTATACTTACTCACTAAGCTGAGGAAAATTTTTATATACCAAAAACATAACAAATGCTGCACATAAGAAAATGGACACCAGTATAAGGAGTGACATTCTTGCTGACCCAGCTTCTGCACAAGGTTTGTCTGAAAGAAGAAAAAAAAAGTGTAATTAAAATAAATAGTATTTCAAGCTAACTAATAACTTCTTCATAATAACTTCTTCAAATCCTTTCCTCCCAAAATCTGTTCAAACTTTTACCTAAAACCATGACATTAAACCAATTACTTCAACTGCTATAAGAACCACTTATTGGTCATCTCTCAGTATTCAGGGGCGAAGCAGGCAGGTCTCTTTGAATTTAAGGCCAACTTCATCTACATAATTCTAGGACAACCAGGGCTACATAGGAAGGCCCCATCTCAAGATACCTCTGGCCTGCACATGCATACACCCAGACAAAAAGTACATACCACATACACATAAATAAATTACTCTTGGCGTGACAGGTCAAACATGTTAACCCATCTCTTAGAAGGAAGAAGAACTGCTCAAAGACTGAGGCCAGTCTGGGATAGATAATGGTGTGGTGATATTTTATTTGTGCTTTAATAAAGTTTGCCTGGAGATCAGAGGAAATACCAAGCCATTTTAAGCAAACAAAGAGGTCAGGCAGTGGTGTAGTACACGCCCTTAATCCTATCATTTAGCAGGCAGGATCTGTGTGTTCAAGGCCACACTAGGGAACAGAGCCAAGCTTGGTGACACATGCCTTTATTCCCAGTACCAACCATAGAGTTCTGGAGGCCTATACAGACATGAAGTGACAGAGCTGGCCAGGAAGAAGTGATGTAGCTAGACAGAGAGCAAATCAGATGGCAGAACAGCAAGGCAATAAAGGCGTAGGCAGACAGGAAGTAACTCGCATTTGGAAGCTGCAGAGTTGGTGAGGTAAGGTTGGTTGGTGGCTGTCCCTATTTCCCTGATCTAAGGCTTTCACCCCTATATTTGGCTCCGTGTTTTTTATTTAATAAGACCATTTAGAAATTCGTCTACATCGTGGGATTGAGGCTAGCCTGGGAGATAACAAGATCTCTGCCTCAAGAATCAAGAGCTATGGGGCTGCAGAGGCTAGTGGCTCACTAACATCCAAAACTCCAGTGCCAAGCATCTGATGCCCTCTTCTAGCTTCCACAGGCACAGGTATGTGGAGCATATACATGTATGCAGCCAAATCTTCATACATAAAAATAAACCTTTAAGAATAAAA
>CABHPQ010167481.1:0-21769 GCA_902168405.1 Peromyscus aztecus
TCCCAACTGGATCAAGAACAGAGAGGGAACACAAGGAATGTTCATGGTAAATGAAGACCACATGAGAATAGGAAGAAGCAAAGTGCTGGAGAGGCCCACAGAAATCCACGGAGATGCCCCCACAATAGACTGCTGGCAGTAGTCGCCCGAACTGACCCACTCTGGTGATAGGATGGCCAAACATCCTTTCTATTTTTTATGACTGGCTTTGCACTGTATCTGGAAACTGATTCTGGAATTACTGTTCTTCTTCCTTCCTCCCTGCTCCTCCTTTCTCCCTCTCCCTTCCTCCTTTTCATCCTGTTTCCCTCCTGCATTTCTAGTTTCTTGCTTATAAACATGTGACGTAAATGAATGCGGTTCTATCTAGCGTTAATTCTCTGTAGGTCCTCCATCTTCATGCCTTGTCAAGTTGAGGAAGCATTCAGAGGTTGCCATTTTTGCTTCCTCCCTTGTTGCCCACCTACTTAGTATGCTGGGAATCAAAGCAAGCAAACAAGCATGTCCCAACCCTAAAGTGATAACTTCAAATCAAAGGAACAGCCTCAAAGTTCCTCTCTGACCTTTGCCCTCACTGTCCTGTGTCTTAATCCTTTTGAAGTATAGGGAAGGGCTTCCTCTAGACTCTAGAGTCTAGGGTATTCTTCTGGGCAGAATGCAAGTTAGGAAATTTCAGTATGCAGTGCCAGAAATTACTTGAGAGACGTTAGCCACAGTAGAAGACCACCTCGTTCTGTGTACTTAATCTCAGCCCTCCCCCAGCTTGTCTTGAGCACCCCCCAGCACACCTCAAGACTCTCCCTGTCCAGGCTTCTTTCTGTCTTTCTAAAGCTGGAGGAATTATTTGAACCTTAACCTTTTGGTCCATTGGGTACTCTTACACCTTGTATATGACTCTTAGCCTGTAATATTTATTTCCCCATGCACATATATATTATTATATACTATATATTAATATATATAACTTCTCCTGTTTAATCTGCCCATTATCAGTTGATTCCAGAAAACTGTGTGAGGCTGGAGAAGGTTCCCTTTATTTTTGCAGATGCCGTATTTTGGTGTCCAGGATAAACAAAATCACACAAGGCATCCTCACGGGCTGATGCATTTGCAGGGCATATTTCCATATTAGTTAGTATATGTGGTAGTTTGAATGTAATTGGCCCCCATAAGCTCATAGGGGGTGGCACTATTAGGAGGTGTGCCTTTGTTGGAGTAGATATGGCCTTATTGAAGGAAGTGTGTCACTATAGGGGTGGGCTTTGAGGTCTCATATATGCTAAAGCTATGTATCCATCGTCTCAGACCACTTCCTGTTACCTGTGGGATCATGATGTAGCTCCTTCTCCACTCTCAGCTCTTTCTCCGGCACCATGTCTGCCTGCACACTACTATGTCCTACCATGATGATAATGGACTAAACTTCTGACAAGTAAGCCACACCAGTGAAAAGTTTTTCCTTTATAAGAGTTGCCGTGGCCATGGTGTTTCTTCACAGCAATAGAATCCCTAACTAAGACAGTATATGACTGTTCATTGAGAGGATCAAAACCCATCATTTCTTATTTTTGACTGTGTTGGGTGGAGGGTACTCAAATGCTCATGGAACAAAACCACACAGAAGTTGACTTCAAAGCTCTTGCTTTTGAGAGGTCTTATAGCTGTCATTCAATGTCCCTTATGATCTGTGTCCACTATGAATCTCCTCCAGCTTTACTTCTAAGAAGGAACTATGCCCTTTAGGTACCATTATCTAAGAAAGTTCGAATCTTTTGTGCAATCTGTTGCTGGAAGCCTGTCTGCAAATGTAGAGAATGTTACCACATGTCTTGGACTCCTGTCCCCACAGACCCCTGATCATGTCGCCTCAGCTCTCACTGAAGTGTCAGTGCTGTCCTGTGTATTAAAACTGATGAAATGCTGTCATTGGTTGACTGCATAAAGTTCCACATTAAAAAAATCTTACAAACAGATATGAAAGTGATGGGAAGCCAGCATGAGGAATTCAAGGCACTCAACATGATTTGTTATTCATAAAAGATCCCTTTTTGATGACTTTACAGTTATTCTGGAAAAGAATAGTTGCTCTTTTTTTTCTAGTTATAATACATCAAAAACTATTTGTGTGGGGACAGAAGTTTTAGCTCTTGAAAATAAATGTTGCTTTTATAGCATTATTAAAGAAAGCACACACCAGAATTAGTTACTAGTATTATTATATTGTTTTTTTTTGTTGTTGTTGTTTTTAAAAATGAGCACAAAACTGCGCAGTGGTGGTGCACGCCTTTAATCCCAGCACTCGGGAGGCATTGAATATTGATGCTAGTTTTTCCAGTAGAAGGATTTGTTGATTATGTTCTCATATATTTTGAAACAAGTAGCATGTCAAAGTGTGTGATCCTGATGGCCACTGCCAATCATGGTCTGCAGCAGATGGGTTATAAACATACACCATATAATAAAGGCGGTGTTCTCATGTGAGCACACTCTTGAGTGGGTACTGTAGAATCCCTAGGGAGATTTCAGTGGTTATTTTGGTGTTTGGGAAGGACAGCTCTGCCTTTTTGGTTTGTTTGGTTGTTTGAGATGGGGTTTTTCTTTATAGCCTGGGTGTGCTGGAACTTGTACTGTAGACCAGGCTGGCCTTGAACTCACAGAGATTCATGTGCCTCTGCCAATGATAGTATCAAATGTTAGGAGCAGCAGCTTGGGAATGACATTGGAATTAAGAAAGGACATTTCTTTTTAGGGCATTATGTAAGGCCCCCAAAAGAGCCTGCTAAGACTTCACACTATCTTGATGTAGGGGGGTTGGTGTTGGAACTAATTAAAACTCCGAAAATTAACTGAGCTTCGTGGCTTGGACTCATAATTCTAGCACACAGAAGGTTAAGGCAGGAGGATTGCTGAGCTTGGGCCATATAGTTTTGGCTACCCAGAGCCTCAACAGTAAGAGCCTATCTAATCAATCAATCAATCAATCAATCAATAAAAAACAATCAGAAGACTGCTTAGTTTGGTACATTATTGAGCCAATGTAAATTTTCTATATAAGGAAAACTCCCTTCTTTAGAGAAGTTACAGGGTCTAGGCTCACTGACACTGGGATTTTTATTCTTTTCATTTCAGTCATATGATTGGTGTTGAGGAATTCTTTTAAAAAGATTCACTTTCTCATTGTCTGTTTTTAATTCATAAGCACACTTTCATTAATTCTTATTGTAAATTTCCAACTTTTTTAGCTCTCTCCTTATACTCCTTCTAAAGTTGGCTTTCACTGTCCAAATTTTTGTGTTAATCTTTGTCTATTGTTCAGCAACTGGGGTCATTAATTCACTAATAGCATTGGAGAGGTGCTAAAGTTTTTCAGAACTGCAGATTGACCTAATTAATGTCTTTTCTGAATTGTGCTAATTCTCCCATTAACCACTCTGGGGCCTCTTAAAGCTCCCAGTCCCTGCTGACATCTATCCAGAAGTGCTGTGTGCTCGGAACAGGTCGTGATTGCTTTGGTTTTTGTGGAAAGTAGCTGTGTTTTAAAAAGGTTTGCCAAAGTGTTTGCCTTCTCTTCATGTACTGTTTGGATTAATCATTGATAACTCTTGCATGTTATTTTGCCAGTCGCTGCTTATGCTCTATCTAGCTTTCCTGGGCTCACCAAGGTCCACACTACCACCACCCAACAGCTACAACAGTTAGTGAAGGGGACTGACCACACATCCAGATCAGAAATGTTCTCTTTACCATTAGATTAAAGATAATTGTTTGACTGCCAGGAAAAATCGGTCTTGGCCAGAACCATCATATAACCTTTGCTGTTCATTCCTTAGGAGCAAGTATAGAAAATGATGTAATGATGCACTGTACTGCCTCCACAGTGTATCTCCACATAGTCATAGTTACATGTGGGTCCTGCCGAGCATGTGCTGCCCTGACCGTGAGGTTATTAAGCACATAGAATGTAGGAGTCAGGCAAGCAGTTGTCCTGGCTGAATGATGACTTAAAGCTTAATTCTGACGGAGCAGCTTCCATGCTATACAAGTTCAGTGGTAGCCCTTACCTGTGGAGACAATGATGCAAGAGTTGGTCCATAGAAATAACATTAAAGCATATACTTTTATACTGTTTTGTTTTATGGGTATGAGTGTTTTGCCTGTTTTTTACATCTGTACGCCATGTGTATGCTTGGTGCTTGTGGAGACCAAAAGAGGATGTCTGATACCCTGGAACTGGAGATATAGATGGTTATGAGCTGCCATGTGGGTGCTGGAATTGAACCCCAGAACCTCTGGAAGAGCAGACAGTACTTTTAAGTGCTGAACCATCTCTCTATCCCCCAAATTTATACTTTTAAAAGCTATATTTTGTTTTGTTTTTTTTTCAAGACAGGGTTTCTCTGTGTAGTTTTTGGTGCCTGTCCTGGATCTCGCTCTGTAGACCAGGCTGGCTTTGAACTCACAGAGATCTGTCTGGCTCTGCCTCCCGAGTGCTGGGATTAAAGGCGTGCACCACCACCACCTGGCTACCTATGAGATTTTAATGTGGAAGTGTGCATAGCAAAGGATTAATAATGACTAATAATAAAATAGACCAATCACAATAAGACGGTCATAAAGATAATATGAATGTGGTCTCATTTTGTCTCTCAAAATATAGTACTTATACATCATCATTGTTGTGATGGTATGAGTGAGCCCACACATACATGATAAGATAAAGTCAGTGAGAACACAGGAATGGTGGTGTAGCATCAGGCTTACCTGGACTTAAGCATGGTGATGTCTCAATGGTTGACATACCTAAGGTGGCTACTGAATGACTAATGGACATGGACATACATCACATGGATACACTGGACAAAGGATGATTTGTAACTAGGTAGAATGGAGTGAGGTGGCATGAGATTTCCACACAACTGAAAAAAAACTGTGTGCAATATAAACTTCGTACGTCATTTATTTGATGACAATTTCATTTACTATTTTTAGATCACACTTCACCATGGGTAACAGGAACTGCAGAAGGTGAAAAGTGTGAATAAGGAGGACTAACATACACAGGTCCAAATGCTCATCACACTTGTTTAATGGTGTAGCATTGTACTTAGTCACAACATGCAATTTTGTTTTCATCTGTAGGATGTTTACTCCTACGTGGGAGAGTCAATTTTGAATTGATGGCTATTTTGAAAAGTAAAATAAATATAAAAACCTAGCTTAGGAAAATTGCAGATGTCTGTCTGGTGCTTTACTTGATAAATATTCTAGCCTTAGCGATGGTCGGTTGCTCCTATTTCTTTATCCTCTGCTCTGTGTTTTCAGAGCACTGTGTGAACCACGCATCTCTGATGTTTTGTTGTCTGGGACCTTGCAAACCTACAAACATTGGCCTTTTGGGGGCCTTTGAAATCCACAGAAAAGGATTCCCACAGTCACACTCTTTGTGTCTGGTTCTTTTGCCCAACATAATGTTTGTGATATCACCAGTTTCATTTAATGTGCATGTAGTTTGTCATAAAATTTTCCCTTGTGTGAATATATTGCATCATGCTTATCCACTCTATTTTTAAAAGATTAAAGAACATTTTATTTACGTGTATGTGTGTTGTTATATGCATGCCACATGCATGAATGTGCCTGAGGAAGCCAGAAGAGAGCATCAGATCCCTGAGAGCTGGATTTAGAGGTGGTTCTGAGTTACCTGACATGGGTGTTGGGAACCAAACTCAGGTCTTCAGCAAGAACAGCATTTAAGTTCTTTCAGATGGGGATGAGTACAATTAGTGTCACTATAAACCTTTTTTATGCACAACTGGTAAGTAAGTTTGGTGTACATGTACCAAATGATGAAGCTGTGGCATCCAAAGGTGTCCTCATCTCTGGCTCACATGAGCAGAGCATGAAGTCCTGGCCACTTTACATTTCTCCTATGATTTATATTGCCAGCCCTTCTCTATTAAGATTTCTAGTGGGAAGTGGTATTTAAGTGGTGGTGAATTTGCATTTTCTTGGTAGTTTGTGAGTGTGGGCACTTCTTATTTTCATTGGCCATTGCATAGACTCTGTCTTGAAGTATGCCAAGTCTCTTCTTGGTTTTACCACCGCATAGGCTTTTTGTAAAGTCTGGGTGGGTTTGACTCTTTACAGTCTGTCTTTACTTATTGCAGTATCGTGACTGTGACTATGCACTTGACTGGTGATGTCAGTGCTGGCATTAATTACAGTGCTCCAGTGCCAGGCAGTTGCGAGCTGATTCGACACTACCGCCTCTTTTGCAATTTTTTACTAGGCATAGGTTTATTCTCTTGAGATTTATTGTTTCTTGTTGGGGAGGGGTTAAGGTTCTCACACATGGACTTTAAAGAGACTGAAAAGTACTCCTTTGGACTCATATTTTGGTAAAAAGAGTAAAGAGGAACTGTGGATTCAGTGACCTCAGAATACAAGTCCTCAGAAGCTACCACATCCTCATTCTACCCCACCATCAACTTTGTTTTCACTCTCCTTATACTTCTAAACTTTGGGTCAGGAATTAGCATGAAGGTTTTAGATATATTACCCAATAATTTCAAAAGTTAAAAGAGGAGTCTCTTTTTGCATATTGACAAATGTTTTGTTTTCATGTTTTAAAACATTGGTAGAAGAAAACTCTTCTATAAACTTGTAGCTGTTACTCACTGGTAATATCAACACTGGACTGTTGCAGAGACTGTGAGGTACACACTCATGGGGATGGAACACTGTACAACATACTTCATAGACTACAACATGTAGTGTCTATGTGACATCGTTGTCTACTGATATTGCTCCATAGGCCTTTCCTTAGACATAATTTGTCTGCACTTATATTCTTTGACATTGTAGCTTATTTATACAGACAAGTACAGATTGGTACTTGATATAGCAGAATATGTGTTACTTAGAGCAAACTTTCTCCATGATCATGTCATGTAGAAGTAGTTGGTATGAAGAAAGGGGTAGGTAGTCATCTTATCCTGTCAAGAATGGACCTGGGAATAGAGCGCAGTCTGTCTATAATTGTTATCTCCACGAGGAAGATAAGTTATGAAGTCAAAACTTTGGACAGTTTGAAAGCTTGAGTGATCTTGTTCAGGGTTCTACATGTATAATTTTTTTTAAAATTATATTTACTGATTTATTTGTTTGGCAGGAATGGGGAGGTATGTGTGTGGAGGACAGAGCATGTGGAGGGAGAACAACTTGCAGGAATCTGTTCTCTCCTTCCACCATGTGGTTCCCAAAGATAGAACTCGACTCTTTAAGCTTGGTGGCCGGTGCCTTGAACCACTGACCCATTTTTCCCACACTTGTGATTCTTGAGAATTCTTCGACTGATTTGTCCCATATTTTGATGTCCCATGTCCTATTTGTGTATGCACATGTATTTTCTGGAGAGAGGAGAGGGTCCATGGTTTTCATAAGATTCTCACGATGGAATGGCATCTGTAGATTTTTATCATTCCATCCCCCTTACCTGTACCTTTATCTGGGCAGATGTAGAAACTGAGGTAAGCTCCACATCTAATGACTGGCAGAACCACGACCAGCATCATTGGTTTTGACTCCCTGACAGCATTTCAGACAGAATTAGAAATCACAAGGGCTGGAAATTGGACAGGGAGCTAGCTACCTGACTGTATCTGTTAATGGGATTAGACTTTTGTTTTTTCCTATCAAAACTCACTTTCAGTTATAATAAGAGGAATCCATGGAAATACAGGATTCAAAATACAAATATTGCTTCATTGCCACAGTATTCACTTATTTTGTAACTTGGAGGAAGTCTATAATTAGAATTCTGATTAATAAGTTTGATCTGTTCTCTTCCTGAGGTGGACTCCTTCTGAGTTCTAGGATGTGCTCTATTAACATGGAAGGGCTGTTACACCTCACCTCCTGTCACTCACCTCAGTTGCCTGCTGGCCTGGTACTCACTTTTGTGTGGCAGAACCTTCTGAGTCTGCGTGATAATGGACCTTTTAAATCCTAAACAATAAACATCCATTGTACCACTTCACTCAGCAAAGAAATGCTCTCTAACCTCAAATCAGCCACAAATAAGACTTGGAAATCAATTCACTGTGCACAGGCTTCCTGCCTGGTTCATGTTTTACAGCAAATAATTTTAGTAAAGAATCTGCCAAGCATGTGTGTTTTAAATATGACCACGTTGAGATATTGTATAGAATATGGTCTTCAACCTTTTGGTGAAATTTCTGACTTTACCCATAAGGTATATTTTATTGAGCAAAACTTTCTTTTTTCATTGATAGCTAGGACTATAAAAGGCTGTATAAGGAGCTTCAGGAGGGAGGGAAGGAGAGAGAGAGAGGGAGAGAGGGAGAGAGAGAGATAGAGATAGAGATAAAGAGAGAGAGAGAGAGAGAGAGAGAGAGAGAGAGAGAGAGAGAGAGACAGAGAGCACATACACTGTGTTAGCTAGTTTTATATCAACTTGACACAAGTTAGAGTCATTTGAGAAGCAGAAAAGTCTCCCACCAGGTGTGAAATCTGTGGTACATTTTCTTGATTGTTGATTGATGTGGAAGTACAGTGCCACCCTTAGGCTGGTGGTCCAGGGTGTTGTAATTGTGTAGGTCTAGCAATACTTGAGAAGCAAACCAGTACGTGTTGTTCCCCCATGGCCACTGCTTCAGTTTCTGCCTCCAGGTTCCAATCTTGACTTCTTGCCCTGACTTTCCTCAGTGATGGAGTGGGACCTGAGAGCTGTAAGATGAAATAAACCCTTTCCTCCTATCTTGCCTTTTGGTCAAGGTGTTTTATTATAGCAACAGAAGCCCTATCTAAGACACATAATATGCACTCTGGTTGCTTTAAAAATTGTTTCATGGGGAGCAAATTCATTATTTGTGCTTGTCAGAGGTTTTGGAATATTCTCACACATGAAGTATCAGTTGTTAGCAAGTACAGTTTGGTATATTTGGCCCTAATGAGGAATATCTTGTCAGGTTGAGACGGAAGATCAAACGGATATATTTCAAATTTTCTTCTGCTAGGTTTGAAGTTGGAGCCAGACTTCTTTATACCTTCTGGACCAGAGTTCCATTATTTTACTGCATTCTGGTGCTCCCTGGGAGCTTCCAATTTCTTAAAATTCATGAGAACTCAAGTCCAGGAGGGCCAAGTCTCAACTGTTTTCGGTTACAGACCACTCAGAGGCAAAGAGCCCATTCTCAACTATTTCTGTTGGAATCACCCCCCACCACTCCAAAAGTACCGCAATTAGCGGCAAACTGATGCTGCTTTGGGGGATTTCAAGGAGCTGATGTGTGTTTTTCATTAGCATAAGAAAATTAGTAACTTATGCAAGAATCTGAAGCATTAGCTCTGTGAAACTATAGTATGAGCCATACATAATGTGCAGGCGAGCAACCCAAGACAACAGGGGTCTTCTTGGTCCATTCTAAGACAAATGTCTCAAAGCGAGGATGTGTAGGGCAGTCACAGATCAACTAACTCTCTAATGATATTCACTCATTCTCTCCCTCTCTTTAACTCTCCTTCCTGCACACATTGGCTTTGAGGCAAGCCTTTTCTCTAGTTTTAATCATACATTTTAATTACAAATGGGGATCTCTCTAAGCTTATTGTATGCCTTTTATGTTCTATTTCAAGTGCTCATCTCAAAAGAAAGGATAGAGAAAGCATGTTCCAAGGCTATTGTAAGGCACGGGTTCTATTTGAAAATCACTACAGTGTGTTGAAGATAGAGGCACAACACAATGAGCCCCCTTATTGCCGTTATGATTAAACATAATGAGTAGGATCAGACTACAAGCTTATCACTATTCCATGTTGTAAAATTGCCCAAGAGTAAAATGCAAATACAAACAAGGAGTTTTAATGAGTGGATGTAATAAAATACTTGGGCAATAGGAAGCTGGTAGCTACGCTCTGGCTCCTTTGAAATGGGTGGCTTGACTTGGACTCCTTTAGAGCAATGCTGAATTTTCAAATATGAAATTTAAAATATTAAAGATTAGTTCTAAAACTAGCATTTCTTTGGAAAGAAATTTATATTGTTTTCATTCAGATGAAAGCTAACATTGAATTAACTATAAGGCACAAAGAGCAAAGATAATGCCCTTACAATGCTTTTTCCTTTCCGGGCTTGTGTAAATACTTTGACCATTTGAACTGAGTATAACTGATAATGTAGAGTTTGTTGTTGTTGTTGTTGTTGTTGTTTAAAGAGGCCTTTGGGGGCCATTATCACTAGAAGTTTGTCTTCTACGAACCTTATAATTATGCTCCAATTGAGGGATCTACTGTCATCCTAAGCTGCAGTTTAAATTGTTAACAGTGTAAATATTATTCCAGACAGGAATGGGCTTCAGTCTTCTCTTTGTGGTGTAGCAAAGTCCCTTTAGGTCTCTTCTTAAACATATATATTTCTGCTTACATAGAAATATTCGAAGTATTGCCTGGGCATGGTGGTATATGCCTTTAAGTCCCGCACTGGAGAGACAGAAAGAAGCAGGTAGATCTGGTCAACATGAGGCATTCCAGGCCAGCCAGGGTATGTGATGAGACCTGTCTTAAAAATCAAGTAAAAAATAAACACTAAGTGCCAATGGATTTCCCATGAACAAAGGATCTAGGTTAAGCTAACATGTGATGAGTTGCCCTTTGACTTTTGGAGAATTAGTTGTAATTTTAGACTTTAACAAAATGGAGAGTGGAGGTAATGCAAGGCTACTTCATTTGGATGTCACATCTAAGGTTCTCAGCTGCTGGAAAGGATTCTGCAATGGATCAGCATTCACTGATGGGAAAATCCTGTGTGTCCCAGGGCATTCTTGTTATTCCCTACTCTGAGATTTTGAATGCTGTCTTGAACATAGTCCATCCTGGGTGACTCTTCTGGGACCTTTTCTGTGGGATTTCAAAGTGTGCCTCACGTTAGGTACTTACGTTCCACTGAAGAAGGGGGTGGAGTAGGGAGGTCAGCATCTAAACTGGTTTATGGGACAGCATCGTGCTTATGTGATAGTTCAGCTTTTGAAAGAGAAAACTGTTTTCTAGAATTGTGCTTGCTCTTCTGGTTACCTCCTCTGAAGCTTTGAGATCCCACTGTATTCCCACCCCCCTAGGCTTTCTGGAGACAGAGACAATGGATTTGATGAAGACTCCCTGATCTTTGTAGAACCTCTGTTTCTTCCCCCAGATGGCTCCCAAAGTGTGAGGACTGTAAGTAGTCACCATCTTAGAAGGTACAGCTCGTATCTCTGCCACATTTGGGTAACAAGTATGTGATTGAGGGGGGTTTTTCTTCTTGTTTCAAAGCCAAAAGCATCATTACAACTTGGTAATTTAAGGGTGGCAGTCCTGTAATGGTGTCTAGGGAACACTAAGTTGCTTTGAGCCATATGAACACTGTACCACTTGCATTTCAGGAGAAGGTCACAGACCATTGTTAAAAACCGAGCACATTGAGCTCCCTGCAACCATTTGATAACATTGTACTGTGCCCATGGAGGTTCCAGAATTGGAGATTTTTCTGGAATTCCTAATCCCCGGAGACATCGTGCTAAGGGGAGGGTGTAAACTTGGGACGTTTGAATGAGATGATGAGAGGCCTTTGTTTAGAGAGATGCCCTTTAAAGCTCTGGAGTACTCAAACCAACCGGCTTTCAGTACGAGTTGATCTGACCTCACTGCTCAAACAATTGTGATGAGAATCTAATTCCCAATTCATTAAAAAAAAATTCCTTTTGTGCTGTGCCCTTTCAGCCCTATGAATATGATGGAAACTTAAAAAATGTTAAAGGAACGGTTTACCTGCTTAAAGGAGAATGTTAGGGAATTTCCGGTACAAAAGAAAGGAACAAAACCGCGAATTTTTGTAGTACTGAAACACAGAAGGACCTGCGAAGGAAACCCCACTCAGATTAGATAGGAATGTTTTCGGGTGGTTTAGGAAGAGGCGCGGAGTTCGCCATCCGAGAAAATTGGCCACACCCACAGGAGCCCAGCTGTTAACTTGTGGCTTCCTTCATCTCCTCTTTTGAGTCAGGTTTCCCTGGTGGTCCTCAGGTTTCCACGAGGCCCTCACAATGCACCCCCAAAAGTGATAAGATTCACACACCTAGAGCATATGTGAAGAGTCACAAGCGTCCTAAAATGCTGTCAGGTGTCTGCGGTCCTCATCTTTGGAGATGGCTTCCGTGGAAGTTCAAGCACAATATTGAGATTGATAAAGATTGAAAGATATGGGAGAAAGAGACTGAGCTAGTTCATGTAACAGCTGCAGCCATTCCCAAATGTTTTTCTGCATAATCATGCAAGAAATTCATCATGCATTTCCTATTAAATATTCATGCAACTTGCTCCATAGGAGGGCTGTGGTATTTATTAATTCCCTGGTGTCGGTAGGTTTTGGTACATCTACTGCCAGCAATAAATGTGTCATGCCTAGCAAATTCAATTCTTGGCAGAAAATATTAGAATATAATACTTGCTTACAGGATATTGCGATCTTTAATTATGCCTAAATGATTTTCAAGACTGTCTTAAAATAAGCGACTGATTCCTTTTGCATTGGGATGGAAGGAAAGGTCAGAGGGGTGGGAGCTGATGGGAAGAGAAGCGCTTCACTAAATTGCTCCATCTTTATGAGGCTGAGCCATTTCTATCGCATGCTAATAATTACTATACAAAGAAGGCAGCTTTCAGGATTACCATCCAGGGGAGTCATCTGCTCTTCCATGCAATGGAAAGTTCCTTATCCCAAGACTTGGTGAATGTAAAGAACGGAAGAGAAAAGGAATTACTAAAAATTATCCCCCACATAGTACATTATAATTATGTTCCTAAGCTGTTGAAATGAATCTTGGTTTAGTCCATTTGGGCTGCTATGATAAAACACCATAAACCAGAGAACTTACAAACAAGGGATTTCTCAGAGCTCTGAGAGCTGGGCAGTCTGGTGAGGTCCCACTTTCTGGTTCATAGATGAAGTCGTTTCATATTATCCTATGTGTTAGGTCTCATGTGTGACTTTCATAAGGGCACACATCCTAATCATGGGTGTTCTGTTCTCACGACCCAAGCATCTCCCAAAGACCCTACTCCATAATAGTACCACTGTAGGGGATAGATTCTTGATTTATCAATTTTGGGTGAGGACAAGCATACAGAAAACAGCAAGGCTGACAACCCGCCCTTCTGAATGCTTTAACACGGGTGGATGTAGGATAAGGTGACATGCTTTCCAGCCATACTTTTATACAAATATTTCTTTATGACTTACACAAAATGTGGGGCTGAAGGAAAAAAAAAGGGAAATTAGAAGACACAGGCACCACCCTTAAAAATTGCAAAAGTTTAGTTGCTGGAGAAAGACATCCATTTATTGAACCATCTGAGAAACAAACACAAACTAGATAATGTAGAACTGTCTGTATTCATAATAGGAATCATACTCCTACTTATAAAACACTTAATATTTTGTTTCTCATTACACACTCTGTCAAATAAGAGAAGATAATGTTCACTTTTTTTTTTTTTTCCCAGTGGGGAACATTGGATGGTGATTTGTCCTTCCCAGCATGCTAGTGAACAGCTTGGTTATATCTAGATGTTCTGATTCTTGGATGACCAAGGCACAAAATAACTCAAAGACATCTCTACCAGAGGTTGTATCTTCCATAACAAGGGTTCCCCCCAAATCATTTTAAGAAACAACATGGATTTTCATTTCTCGTTCTGTCGCAGTAGTTTACAGCAGACCATTTTCTAGCCTGAAACAGGAAAGCTGGATAAGCCAAACCAAAACAAACAATTTAAGACATGAGAGAGGACTAAGAAGGGGAAGAATATTTGGGGGGGGGGCAAGGGGGATAGTGAAAGATAGAAATTTCAACTGATAACATGTTTTTCTTATTAAGGACTTTTAAAATTCATTTTACATACCAATCACAGATACCCCTTTCCTCCCTCCTCCAGCCCCTCCTTCCTTCCCTCCTCCAATCCATCCCCCATTCTCTCCTCCAACAAGGCAAGGTCTCCCATGGCGAGTCCACAGAGCTTGGTACATTCAGTAGCGGCAAATCTGAGCCCCTTCCCCTGCCTCAAGGCTGAGCAAGGTGTTCCACCATAGGTAGCAGGCTCCAAAATGCCAGCTCATGCACCAGGGATGGATCCTGATCCTACTGCCAGGGGACCTCTTAAGCAGATCAAGCTACACAACTGCCTCTGTTATGCAGAGGGCCTAGTCCAGTCCCATGAAGACTCCACCGCTGTTGGTCTAAAGTTTATGAGTTTCCACGAGTTTGGTTTGGTTGTCTCTGTATATTTCCCCATCATGATCTTGATGCCCTTTGCTCCTGGAAACACTCTACTCTCTCTTCAACTGGACTCCTAGAGCTAGCTCTGCCTGGTGCTTGACTATGAATCTGTGCATCTGCTTCCATCAGTCACTGGATGAAGGCTCTATGATGACAGTTAGGGTGCTCACTGATCTGATTACTGGGGTAGGCCTGTTCAAGCACCCTTTCCACTATTGCTAGTAGTCTAAGCTGGGGTCATCCTTGTGGATTCCTGAGAACCTCCCCAGCACCCAGCCTTTCCCCATCTCCATGACGTCTCCCTCCATCACATTATCTCCCTTACTGCTCCCCCACTCTGTCCCTGCTCCAGCTCAACCATCCCATTCCCTCATGTTCTAATCCCCCATCCCCCACTCTCCATTGACCCCCCCCCCACACACACACCCTCAGTTTACTCATGGAGATATCATCTATTTCCCCTTCCCAGGGTGATCCATGCATCCATCTTAGGGTCCTCCTTGTTAGCCAGCTTCTCTGGAGCTGTGGGTTGTAGTCTGGTTATCCTTTGCTTTACATCTAGTATCCACTTATGAGTGAGTACATACCATGTTTGTCTTTCTGGGTCTGGGTTACCTCACTCAAGATGATATTTTCTAGTTCCATCCAATTGCCTTCAAATTTCATGATGTCATTGACTTTTACTGCTGAATAGTACTCCATTGTGTATATGTACCACATTTTCTTCATCCATTCTTTGTTTGTTTTGCCTTTTTTTCTTTCTCTCTCTTGGGGAATTGTTAATTTTGGGCATGAGAAAAGAGGCAAGGAATCTGGAATTTGGTCCCTGAGGGGAGAGCTGCTGCTAGGGGAGAGAAAATCCAGACAAAGAGCTTTGTAGTAGGAGGGGAGATGGTGGGGTTGTTAGGTAGAGGTGGGCGGAACAGGGGGAGTGATATGCAGCCAAGCGCAGAGCCAAACACACCTAAAAATCTAAAACTAAGCAGAATGTCTAACAGTATCCAGAGAGGATGCTGAGTGGTCTCATCATGCTGCAACATTGCCAGTAACCTTGAGTCACTTCAACCTGATCTGATGAGCTCAATCAGTTACCCCTGTCTCTGTCTCAGGTATACGTGTGTGGGGTGAACTCTTTGTGGATGGAGTTAGTATAATGTGAAGCTTCTATAGTATGTGAGCATGCACATGCAAATTTACATAGACATCTATACATGGTTTCGTGTTCTATTACAAAGCTACTGTCTATGCTAAAATCTAGGACAATCTTATCAAAATTAAGAGGAAAAAATAGATGAAAGAAATGCATTTCCATATGGTATAGAAACTGATATTAGCATACAATTTCGCAGGTATAATGCCAGCTACTTGGGAAGCTGACATGGGAGGGTCACTCTGAGCCCAGGAGGCCTAGACTAGCTTGGATGATAAAAGGAAACCTTGTCTCAAAAAAGGAAATGAGGGAAAAAATAAGGTAAGTTGAAAGATTTCACCCAAGATTTCAAATTTATTAATAGAAGAATTAGATGAAAATTTGGGACTGAAAACCAATTAAGAATTCAACAGATTGGTTTCATAGCAAAATAGGTTATAGGACAGAAAGAGAATAAAGTACTGAAAATGCAAGCAATTCATGGAAAACAGCCAAAGGGTAATTTAATTCAATAAAAAATAAGGGAAGAGTACAAGCAACAGTCAAAGATATACTGCATTAGTAAAATTTCCTCTAAGCTGAGAAGCCTACAGATTTAAGTTATATCTTAAACCCAAACAGGTAAGTTTTAAAAAAAAAAAAAGTATGTGTCAACTTTCTGTCACTGTTATGAAATTCCTGGGGAAAAAGGAAGAAGAAAGAGTTATTTGACCCACAGCTTCAGGTTTTCAGTATGTGGTCACTTGTGCCCATTGCCTCTGGGCCTGTGAGGAGAAATAGCTTGGAATGGAGTGCTGCTCACCTTATAGAACCAAGAAGCAGAGACAGAACATGAGGAAGAGGACGGACCCCAGGGGACCTTTCAAGGGCATGCCTCTAGTGGCCTATGTCCTAGAGTTAGGCCTCATCTCCCAAAGCTTCCATACATTCCCAACAATCCATTAAATTGTAAACCCATCAATAATCCTTTCCCTTCCCAAAGTTGCACCTCTCAACATTGCTGCTCAGGGCACTACATGTTCACTATGTGAGACTTGGTGGGGGGCATTCTATATCTAAACCATGACTCCTTAGTACATTAAAAACTGTTGTGGTCAAGTGTGATTGTAATCCTAGTACCAGGGAGGCTGAGACAGGAGGATTACAAGTTCAAGATCAGCCTGGGCTATATAGAGAGGCCCTGTCTTGAAAAGCAAATAGTCAACCAAATAATCAAACAATAGTAACCAAAGAAAAGCTGTTGAAAACCAAAGGAAATGAGACAAAAATTTCAAGTAGCCTAAATGAGTTCATTCTCTTGAAGGAAACTGCAGGGTGAATTATGGCCAAATTGTACAGGGCTGGACACTAGGGACTAACAGAATGACGTCTTTAAGGGGATAGAGAAAACAAAGTACTAGCCAACCTAGGATTTTATGCTTGGCCAAATTGATCTCTAAGAATAATCTGAAATAGAGGTTGCAGAGATGGCTTAGCAGTTGCTTTTCCCAAGCATCAGGGTTGGATTCCCAGCACCCACATGGCAGCTCCCAACATCTGTCACTCTAGTTTCAGGGAATCTGATGTCCTCTTCTTGATGCTGGCTCTGCAGCTGGGATCCCACTGTCTCTGATGGGGGGTGGGTAGGGGAGGGCAGACGCAAAATCAACGACACAGGCTCTGGGAGATATGCAAGCAATCTCCTTTATTAAACAAAGGGCTGAGGTATTTATGTGTGTGCTGTTTGGCGGGCTCTGTTTCCAGCTGCCATGGCATTTCTTCGTTTGGCCCTGAATCTTACATCAGAGGTTGTCATCTTGGGGATCTGGTTTCAGGCTCCTCTGGGTCAGGATGCTACTGCGCATGTCAGAGCTCTTTGTTTGCTTAAGGCGTGGCCCAGTGCTTTTGGCCATACCTGCCTCACTCTTCTGGCCTCCCTGCGCATTGCACACTTACAGCACCCAGACATATATGTAGGTAAAACACTCACAGAGACAACATAAATTAATCTTAAAAATAAAAGAATAATCTGCAATAAAAATATTTTTTTTCAAGAACAAACAGAATTTTTGGTAGTATGCTTTCACTGAATAAACAATTCAAAACCAAAAGAAAAACAAACAAAAATACTAAATATAGTACTCATGTAGGAGAACAATTAATCCAGATAGACAGCCAGAAGCACATGAACAAATGCACAACATCAGAAGAGGCAGCTGTGTGAATAAAGAAACACCAAATCTTGTTTGTAAATCCACCAACATCGCTGTCTACCGGGTGTACGGTGATGCAGAAATTAAATGCACAATGACAGTAGTAGTGCAACACAGAAGCAAGGGCCGTGTGGCCATGAAGTGTTCTAAAGTCCCCTGCAGTTAGAAACTCAGAGAAATGGTCAAAGTGGAAGCTGGAATCTGGGCCAACTACAGAACTACAGGCGTACAGAGAAGTAAGAAGAAGGAAGTATGACTCGTGGAAAACAAGACAAGAATGGAGAAAATGCATAAAATAGGGTGAAATAAGAAACAAACAGAAGTGGAAATGATAAACTCCAATTAAAAATAATAACATTAAAGCTAGACTGTGGGGGTGGGGTGAGGTGGGGCAACTTTAATCCCAGCATTCGGGAGGCAGAGGCAGGCAGATCTCTGTGAGTTCAAGGCCAGCCTGGTCTACAGAGTGAGTTCCAGGTCAGCCAGGGCTGTTACACAGAGAAACCCTGTCTCTTAAAACAAAAAAACCAAATCAAAAAAGAAAAGCCTTTCAATGAAAAGCATACGTATTAACATTAAAACTGAGAAGTTCAGACCACATTAGAAATGGAACTGGAATGAAGAAATTGGCCTGAAATTAAGGACTCTGAGAGATCAAATTGAAAATGTGGAAAAGATAATCAATGTGAACACTTATCAAAAGAAAGGTATGTTTCAAACAAATGAGACTTGAAGAAGTGTTCAGATGCACTGAGAGACACTTCAGAAGGGTAAGTGCACCGGGAAGATGCCATAATTTTAGGTTTATAGCCACCCGATAATATAGTTTCCAAATGTATAAGGCAAAAAGTACTAGAAATAAAAGATGGCACAGAAAACTCCATAATCATAGTAGGGCACTTTAGCTCATCATTAGCAGGTGGTGCAGAGGACACAGCGATCAGTAAGGCTATAGAAGGTCTGAATGATAGAATTCCCCAACTTGAGGCGATTTATATTTATAGTACAGTGCTTAACAATGTCAAAATCCTAAGTTTTTTCAAGTACAAAGGGAACATTTGATGAGATGTCCATATGCTGGGTCATAAAGCAAACTTCAACCAATTTCAAAGATGCAATCATTCAGAATCTGTTCTTTGAATATGTGGTGGAGCTGATCTTTAAATGAATTAATGTTAAAATTCCTGACTTTTACAATGAATGTACTTCTAAGGGAAGTCATGCACAGAAGTTAGAAAGTGTGTACTGAATGATGAAGTGGGTACATCTCACTAAAACTGTGCTATACACCCACAATACTTAAAGACACACACACAATAGGCAAGATTACATACAGGAAATAATCTTGACTTTCATCAGGAAACCAGGAAAAGAACAGCAATTGGGAAGGAGAAAGGAACTGTAAAGACAGCCTAAGTGATGAAAGAAAAGAAATTCCAAAGTAAGCAAGAGCAACAGAGCCAACTTTTGTTCTTTGTAAGGTGAATACAATCAAGAAACCTCTAGCAGGGCTATTTATGAAAAAGAGAATTATGTATATATATATAAAATGTTATACATAAAGAGCAGACATTACTGTAAACCACGTTTGTACTTAAGACACAAATCCAGGATATTATAGACATTTTACTCAATGAACTTGACAACTCATAAGAAACATTGTGCTGGTTCATATTTTAAAATATTTATTTAGTTATTGATTGATTGTCAATTTGACACAAGCTAGAGTCACCTGAGAAGAAGGAACCTCAGCTGAGAAAATGCCCCATCAGATTAGGCTGTAAGGCAAACCTGTGGGGCATTTTCTTGATTAATAATTGATGCGGAAGAATCCAGCTCATTGGGTGGTACCACCCCTGGGTACATAATGCTGAGTTCTATAAGCCAGCAGGCTCAGCAAGCAGGTAAGTAGTGCTGCTCTGCTTCAATTTTTGCCTCCAGGTTCCTGCTTTGAGATCCTGCCTTGAATTCACCACATGATGGACGATAAGCTATAAGGTACAATTAACCCTTTCTCCCCTAAGTTCCTTTTTGGTCATTGTCTTGGCTACTGCTCTATTGCTGTGAAGAGACACCATGAACAAGGCAACACTTAGGAAAGAAAGAATTTAATTGGGAGCATCAGAGGCTTAGCCCATGATCATCATGGTAGAGAGCATGACACTAGAGGAGTAGCTGAGAGCTAGAGTAAGTAGCTGGAGCTAGTAGCTGAGAGAAAGAGTGGAGGGAGGGAGGGAGGGAGGGCGAGGGGGAGGGGGAGGGGGAGAGGGAAGGAGGGAGAGGGAGAGAGAGAGAGAGAGAGAGAGAGAGAGAGAGAGAGCGAGAGCCAGAGAATGAGAGACTGAGACTGGATTGGGCTTTTGAAACTTTAAAACACACCCCCAGTGACACACTTCCTCCAACAAGGCCACACCTCCTGATCTTTCTAATGCTTTCAAATAGTGTCACTACCTGGTGACTAAGCATTCAAGTATAGGAGCCTATGGAGGCCATTCTTATTCAAACCACCACAGTTTTGGTGTTTTATCCCAATAAGAAACCCAACTAAGACCCATTATTCTTGGATTAGAAGGGGCAAAGTTAACAGTTGATTTTGTTAATAAGAACCTTTTTATTTAATAAGAAATTGAGTCCACTGTTTAAAACCTGTCCACATAGACAGCTTTAAGACTCCATTGTTAAGTTAGTTCAGACATTTGAGGAGAAATCATACCAACCTCAAACTGTATAAAGTCTTCCAGCATAGGAAGGAGGGGGGCACTGCTCAGTCTGTTGCATGGAGCCTGTATAATCCTGTCATTAAAACCGTCAAGAGAGTTATAGGAACAGAAAATTAAAGCTAATTCCCTTCATGAATTTAGAAACAAACCCCCTCAATCCAACAATAAATCACATTGAGTAACACACACAAAGAACAGTTCACTAGAAGCAAGTGAAATTTCTTGCAAGAATATAGATTAAAAAAAAAATTCAGGCAGCCCAATAGAAAATAGATATGTTTATGGAGGCACTTCATGAAGGGAGATATCTAACTTGCTGCAAATCTACGGGAAGGCCCTCAATTTCATCGAACTATAGGGAATGCAAATTAAAACCGTAATGATAGCTCTTATGCACCCAGATGAGGCTGTGGAAAAACTGGGTTTGAGAGTGAAGGTGGGTTACTACTGTCTTCAAGGACCGCTTAGATGTTTCCTTTAAGGTTGATCGGGAAACTCCACTTTGGGATTTATATGTAACATAAGTCCATTTATATGTTTACAAAAATATACCTCTCTCTCTCTCTCTCTCTCTCTCTCTCTCTCTCTCTCTCTCTCTCTCTCTCTCTCTGTGTGTGTGTGTGTGTGTGTGTGTGTGTGTATACAAGATTGTGCTTCATAGCACACAATTCATGATGACACCAGACTAGAAAGAAACTAGATGTCCATCAAAAGTATCTCTGCTGTGTTTTAAAATGGCACAACATATAGCAATAAAAATGAGCATGAATGACTCTCAGGTGCATAATGTTGAATGAGAGCTTTCAAAAGGAAGAGTACATAGTACACAAATTCATTCATGTAAATTTCAAAAAAGTATGACTAAGTGTCACAAGGGTTAATGAAAGCGATGTTCCTTCAGAGTTAATGACTGGGATGCCGAGGCTGTGGCCAGCTTCTGCTTCCTGATCTGGTGTTGAATACGCTGATGTGTTCACTTTGCACATGAGATTGTGCTGCTCTTTTCCTACTTACCATGGTTTGACATAGGTTTGCTTTAGAGGACCATAAGGAGTTGCTGGGGAGATGACTCCATTGGTAAAATGTTTGTGGAACAAATGTGAAGACCCGAGTTTGGTTCCCAGGACCCCTATAAAAGCTGAATTTGGTGATGGGCATGTGTAACTGTGTTGGGGACAATGGAAGAGATGGGAGGATCCTTGGAAGCTCACTCGTCTATCAGCCTATCTGATTAGGTAAGCTCCATGTTCGATGAGATATTCGTGCATGTCTCAGAAAAAAAGGTGGTGAGTAATGGCTGAAAACAGCAGACATTGACCTCTGGCCTACACACACACACACACACACACACACACACACACACACACACACACACAC
>CABHPQ010167481.1:24922-57830 GCA_902168405.1 Peromyscus aztecus
GAGAGAGAGAGAGAGAGAGAGAGAGAGAGAGAGAGAGAGAGAGAGAGAGAGAGATATGAAACTAGGAAGGGGACCACAGAGAGAGATAAAAGTTTTTGAGGAAGAGTATGGAGGGCAATAGAACATATGTGACCTTAAAACAGAAAGGAGGGTACTGGAGGTGGGAGAATGGAGGAAGGTGGGCAGGGTAATGAGGGAGAAGAGTGAGGAGAAAGATCAATACAAGCGAGTTATATTTGAAAACACTATTATGAAACCTAACACCATTCACTCTAACTTTAATAATATTGAGAAAGAAAGTAGTAAGACTAGGAAACCAAGACATTATCCTTTTTAATCCTTTCACCACACTTAGAAGAGTGGTTGAGATGCAAATACTTTCTACACACCGAAAAGAGATTAAAAGCAGTTTATCAGCCCAGTAACCAGCTTTGTGTATAAGCCAGCAACCCTATCCTAGCCTTCTGCTCCTGGCTTCTTTCTGTTGATGTGATAAAACACTTTGACCAAAGGCGCCTTGCTGGAGGAAAGGGTTTATTTGGCTTATACCTCCAGGTCACACTCCATCATCGAGGGAAATTGGGGCAGAAACCATGTAAGGACACTGCTTGCTGGCTTTCTCTGTGACTTTCTCACCCACAGACTCACGCTTAGCTAGCTTTCTTATACAGCCCAAGCCACCTATCTAGGCATGTGCAACCCACAGTGGGTTGGGCCCCACCGAATCAATTAATAATCAAGACCCTCACTCACAGGCCAATGTGATTTTGCCTTGGTTTTCCTCTTAGTGTAGTCAGAAGTTTTTCTGTGTCCTGCCCAGTCCCATGGTCTCACAACTGCTTATAAAATAATCACTCTGAAGCTTAATATGAATTATAAATTATATGGCCTAATGGCTCAGGGTTCTCACTAACTAGCTCTTACATCTTAACTCAGTCCATTTCTATTAATCTATGCATTGCCACATGGCTTTGTGGCTTACTGGTACTTTCACATCTTGCTTCTCCTGGCAACAGCTAGCAGCGTCTGCCCCACTCTTGGTTTTGATAACTGTTGACATGAGACATGATTGCTTCTGGAAGCACCAATTACTTCAGAGAGGATGATAGTCATCAAAGAAACTCATTATGGAGTTTGCTTTCTTTGTGGCAAAAGTTAGCCACTGGGTAAAAAAAGTGTCCTTGCCTCAACTGCTTGACAGGATGCTGTATAAACTGGACATGCAGAACCCATAGGAAAGTGACCACTGAACCTTGCAAGGCAAGATGGTCCTTCAGGTTCCTGCTTCACAAAAGAAACTGCCAGACATTCTACAGGACATGAGGAGAAGCTGCTGATGAACTTAGCCAGAATGGGCAGAATAGTCCTTAAAATTTTCTGCTTCCCTGAAAGCTATGCCAGAGACTATAGGCCTGTGGACTGAAGATGGATGCCTCAATGTTGCAGAGGAACTTTGGATGACTGTCCAGGCAGCCAGATGTTTCTGTCATTTTTAGAATTATGGAAGTTGCTTACAATGTGCTTTTTGTTTACTCAGGTAATATTGTATACTTCTGGGGTCTTTGATGTAATTGAAGACTAGTTAGTTATAATTATAATTTTCCTTGGTTATGATAAAAATAAATTAGATATGAAACTTTAGACTCACAAATATAGACTAGAAGATAGAATATTTTCTTTAATTTTGCCAAATACAAATAGATTGGATATTGTAACTGTGATTCTTGCTTGATAGCTGTCTTATTATCGTAGTTTTGCTGTGTTAAAGTTAAAACCTTTCTTTTTGATTGGACAGAAAGGGGGAAGTGCTGTAGGATGTCTTTCTGAATGCTGTGAATGTGTGTTGCTCCCACTGGCTAGTAAATCAGGCTGCACTGGCCTTCTGGCAGGGCAGGATGGATCCAGGCAGGAAAATCCAAGAGAGATAGGGAGAGAAGAAAGGAAAATGGGGGGGGGGGGACACCAAGGAGCAACACGATGCCAGCAGACCATAACGCCACGGCCATGTGGCAACATATAGATTAATAGAAATGGGTTGAGTTAAGTTATAAGAGCTAGCTAACAAGAAGCCTGACCCATAGATCATAGTTTGTAAATAATATAAGCCTCTGTGTGTTTACTTGGGACTAACCAGCTGTGGGATGTGGGTGGGAGAGATTCATCCTGACCACAGGACTGGAGAAACTTCCAGCTACATCTTAGATGGCTGTAGATTGTGTCAAGTTGATAACTAAAAACCAACCAGGACACCTTTCTTTATAAAATTTTGTATTTGTACATGATGAACTTTTTTTTAACCTGAAGCCCCATTGGCTCAAGAGTTTAAATGTTGAGACAGTTAAAATAATGGTTGACTATAGTAGAATATTATTTTAAGGTGTGTTACTTTTGTTTATGTTGCATTTGTTTAACTCTGTGAAGCTGTGTTACTGTGCCTGTCTAAAACACCTGATGCTCTAATAAAGAAATGGCCAATAGCAAGACATGAGAAAGGAAAGGCGGAGCTGGCAGGCAGAGAGAATGTATAGAGGTAGAAATCTGGGAGAGAGAAGAAAAAAGGGCTAGCAATCAGAGAAAGAGGAGGACTTCAGGGGCCAGCCACCCAGCTACCCAGCAAGTCACAGAGTAAGAGTAAGATTTAGAAATAAGAGAACAGGAAAAGCTCAGAGGCAAAAGGTAAATGGGATAATTTAAGTTAAGAAAAGCTGGCAAGAAACTAAGCCAAGCTAAGGCCGTGCATTCATAATTAAGAATAAGCCTCCATATGTGATTTATTTGGGAGCTGGGTGGCTGACCCCCCGAAAAAGAGCAAAACCAAACAACAACAGTTGACTTGCATAAATTCAAGAGCCACCAGTTGACCAGGTAAGCAACAGAGGGTAGGCACAGTAGATGCTGCATAGAGGTCCAAGACCACCATGCAGTATATAGTCTGTAGTTTTATTCTTCTCACTGTGTTCTCATTCAAGTCAGAGAATGTAAGAACAGGGCCAACAAGGGCGAAACACGACGTTTCTTTGCATTTGAAAATCTCCTCCGTGGAAGCACTAATAGCAATAATATAAACTCTACTCTTGTTGAGTGTGTATAGATCAAATAGTATGCAAAGACAAACACCCCTCAGCTTCTCACAGCCCCTCGTGTCCTGCCTCCTCCTCCGCTTCCCGCACCTGATCATCCCTCCCTCTGTGGTATGAGGGAACGTCAGCAGGCCCAACCTTCTGAGGGTCTCCTCAGCTGTTCTAATTTCAACACAGGAACTGTCATGACCAGAGGGCAGCGTTCTGTAACAGACACCTAGGCCTGGCTGTCCCTGTCCCCTAACTTCCTACTCATGCTTAGCAAACACTGCATCTAGCTATCAGGGCTCTGAACTCCCACACTCTTGCCAGGGTTTATATTTGGGGGTACCACCTCTAACCGAGGACTGTACTTCTCAGATTTTAACCAGTGGTGCAGGAATCCCCTGAAAGGGGTTTGGGGAAGGGGGAGAGATGTTAAAATGCAGTGGGTCTGAAGTACAGCCTTACTGATGTGTAGCCCAGGATGAATTCCCCAGCCTCCTCCTCCTGCCTGCAGGGATGTGAGCCACCATACCCAGTTTATGGAGTACTGGGGATCAAACCCAGAGCTTTGTATATGCTGGGCAAGCATGTTACCATCTGAGTCACATTCCCAGCCCCAGGAATCTGCTCTTCTCACAAGCTATCAGGGAGTGTGGAGTCTCTTGGAGCCAGCAAGCCTCTGGAATCTCTCAGCGAAGCCCATCTTTCCCTCCCAACTGCCCTATTTTCTCTTCCTCTAGTCTTGCTTGCTTTCTGATACTGTAATAACTGAAAACCTCAGAAATTGGCGATTTTCCCAGGTAAGAAATTTGCGTTTAACCATGGTTTCCTCTCCCTGTAAGTTTGCTTCTCGGTTGCTTCCATAGCAGCTGTAGAAAGGACACAATATTCACGAGAGAGGAGGGATACACAGTGAAGTTGGGATGGGAAGAGAGCTTTTTGGTACTGAAAAGTCACATTTTACGATCACCATTTATGCCAGTAGTTCTCAACTTGTGGGTCACGACCCTTACAGGGGTCCGGTATCACATATTCTGCATCTCAGATATTTACATTATGATTCATAACAGTAGCAAAATTACAGTTATGAAGTAGCAATGAAATAATCATATGTTTGGGGGTCGCCACAACATGAGGAACTGTATTAAAGGGTTGCAGCATTAGGAAGGTTGAGAACCACTGATTTATGGTATAGGTCTATGTATTGAGCACATATAATAATTTACCACAACTTCAAGTTCCTAAAACTGGCTCATGAATTCTTTTCTTTTATGAGCCTGTCTTTCATCCTAAAAGTAGGTTATGAATGCCAGCACAGTATTTCCTGTAGAAAATGTTGATTAGCTTTGTGTGTAATTGAGCTGTTAATAGGCAGTCCTGTAGCTTTGGGAAATAAAACAAATATTGACAAAGCCCAGTGAAATGGCCTGGTGATTATCATATCCTTTCTCCCACAGACCAACTGGGGCCCTCCCATGGCAACCCTCAGGCACTTTGCCCTTGGGGAAGAGATCCAATAATCCAAATAATCAGCTCTTGCTTTCCAAGTTTAGAAAAAGTTCTCAGAAAAAAAATCCATTTTGTTAATCAGAAGTATAAATAGCCTTCCCCATAATATTACTCATGTGCTACAATGTTTTTGCATATGAAGATGTTGAGTCATAATGTTTAAGTACATGGATAACATCCTAAATATTTGCTATCTAAGGGAGAAAGTATCAATCTTGCAGAAATTCTCAGTTATATTGATTATCATTTAGAAGAATATTTTGCAGCTGTATCACCTGCACCAGCCACCATCAGACCATCCATCCCCCTGTAAGGTAGGTGTGCTCCTTGGATTTATGAACTATGTGAGCCAATGTAGCAGTGCACGATGGGAAATAATGTTGTGTGATAGATCAAATGAGTTCATCATTAAATGTTGGCTTCAGAAAAGTGATTAGAAGCCATTTGTTTCTGTCAGTGACAATGATGCTATCAAATTACACCCCTTAGCTGCCTCTGCTCTGAGCTGCAGCAACTACCTCCCTTTGGTCAGACTTTCATAGACAGGTACAAAGGGCAAGGAAACAAGAGCAGGAACTCAAGCAGAAACCACAGAGGAATGCTGATTCCTAGCTCAATCCCTGGCTCGTGGTCCGCTTGCTTTCTTATACAGCCCATTCCCACCTGCCTAAGGCTGGTGCCACCCATGGTGGGCCGAGACCTGACTTCCCTCAATGATGGACTGGGAGCTGGAAGTGTAAACCAAATATGTCCTCTCTTCTTCGGGTTAGTTTTGGTCATGGCATTTACCACAGCAACAGAAATCAAGCTAGGGCAATCCTCAGCAGCATGCTGGAGTTTGGGCTTCAGTGGTGGGCCTTCCCTTACTCTCCAGATGGTTTCCTCTGTCTTGCTTTCCATCGTTTGCCCTTGTTTATCCTGTAGCCCAGTGTGGTCTAGGTCTCAAGAAGGGAGTCTTGGAAAGGGTAGCTGGGCTTCTCTGTTGCAGAGGAAGCTGTGCTTTTGCACTCTTCTTGGGTTGTGAGAGCACGGCTGTGGTCAGCTGCACCCGGAAGCAGGCTCCAGCGACTGGAAGCCAGAGGAATCTGCTCTGCCAGTGCTGGCCAGGCAGACTGACCTTCTTCCTTCCTGTGCCAAATTCCCGGTGTCATTTGTAACAAAGTCTCAGGTTTGGAGCCAATGGTGGTTTTCAGAGCTTTTAGTTTTATGAATAGACAGATGTTTGAGGAAGTTTGAATTTGGCCTATAATCTATAATATCTTCAGTCATATGAAGGGGATAGAATTTAAAAGCAGGCTATTAACAGAGAGAGTCGTTTATGTATTTGAAAATGAAACTGTATATTAAGGTCTTTCCTTTATGAGGTAAACTGTTTCTCTATTAGATGCATTAACTGAAATTGAGCCCAGACTCTCAGACTGGAGTGTGATGGAAAGGAATATATATATTTATGAATAAAATGTTAACTATGAAACGATGCAATACTGTTTTGGCAGCTTACACGAGTCACTTGTAAAACAAATTAAAATGTACTTTTACCTTACCTGTTCTACTTTTTCTTGATTAACACCAAAAGTTGCTTTTAAAAAGTAGATCATGGAGTCTGGAGAGATGGCACAGCTGTGAAGAGCATGTGCTGCTCTTCCAGAAGACCTGGGTTTGATTTCCAGCACCCTGTGGTGGCTCACAACTAACTGTAGCCCCAGGCCCAGGGAATTCAATGTCATCTTCTGGTCTTCACGGGCACCTGGCACACACATAGTACACAGGCGTATATGCAGACAGAATACCCATAGACATAAAACTAAATTAAAAAACAAACAAATAATATTTAAAAGACCGATACTCGTCACAGAGATAACATTTGACGTTTTGCAGTCACATTGAAGGGCTCTCTACCAGGCCCAAGTGTTACAAACGTGGTGCTGGCCGGTCTTGCCCCCCCACCCCCCTTGCTCAAACGTTAGATCGCATCCCTAAAGCTAGCCCTAAGGTCTCTTTTCTTATTCGGTTCCTTCTTTATGTTTGACTAAAATGCCAAGGTCCAGCTATCAAAATTCATATTTTGGCTACACTGGCCAACAGGTCCAGTCAGGACTTACCAGCCCATCCTAACATAGACTTCCCCCTTTTTTCTCATTAAAACTCTACTCCTTTGTCCTGAGATGTTGGTGTCTGGGTGTGTCACGTACCAATTCTGAGGCCTCCTTACACATATCATTGCAGTTTTGTTTGAATGTATGACAGTCAACATCTGGGGAAAAAATAGTAGACTGTGGAATTAGAAATTCCTTAAGATTTTTAAACCTAAAACCATAGTAGTTCCAGACTTTAAAAGCTGAGATAGTCGAAACAATGGCTGCTCCCTTTGGCTTTCTTCCTCTTCATCATCTTGTTTTTCCAGTGTATTTTTATGTGTTTGTGAAATTTATAGGCAAAATGCATTTCATTTCCACCTGTATAACAACAAATAAATACATATGTAAACAATGAATAATGTATTTGCTGTGGAAAAATCATGCTAGTCACCAACCAATAAATTTAGAAAGAGTAAGATCTAAGTCCTCAAGCATGAGGCAATATTGTAGAGGACACCATGTGGCAGAAGCTGTGAAGATCCATAGTGGTTCTGGCTCCTTGGGTTTGTGTTTATGCTACTAAAGATTGAGGGTTTGGAAAGACTCTACAGTTAAGAAAAGTCGGAAGACCGCCAGGCAGCTCTAGACATCCTGTGCTTTAGTCAACCCAAGTGTATATTCCTCTACCTTTCACCTGTCACTCCTTAGGTCATTGCTACCTTTGTGTGAATTTCTTGCTTTTATACACTAGTGCTTGAAACATAAAATTTGTGTGAGATGTTTGATTTGGACCTGTTCACACTAGTAGAGGATGTTTCTCAGAAGGGCAGCGTGTTCCAAGTTGTGCTTTCAGGAGACTAAAAAGCTCAGCAGATTGGAAGGAAGTAGAGACTTCTAACTGGGGAAATCAGTTAGGAAGCTATTGCATTAGTTTAGATAAACTTGGAGGTTTGGGCAGTGTGAATTACAGCTGTGACCTGGATAATCGAGAGGAAACAGGTGCTTAGAATTGTCAAACCTTATGTATCTTAAATATATCTGAAGTTCCTCTCCATGTCACCTGAAATTGATCTTCAAGCCCAGCTCTGCTTGAATGTATAGGGCCACTTCCATCAGAGATTGGGAATACTCACCCATCTACCCATGATCTGGTGGACGCATCTCAGTTCCATGTTGACCTGCAGCATTTAGGATCATCTCGAAGTTCTTTGTCAGCCCACACTCATAGTTAGGACCTTTGTCACACTTCCGAAACACCTCTTCCACATTGCCAGGCTGACTCACAGTTCTAGAATCTGGTTGCACAGTGTCCCTTCAGTATAGCCTCATGTCACATGTCCATGCCCTCTCCTCTAGGCACTTCTGAATCTGATTTAAACTTGCATTTAGCACTTACAGAGAACCACACTTACATCTAAACTTTTCCCCAAACCCCACTGTGATGACTCATGGTAGGTAGCTGAAATTCTGAGAATCAAAGTGTTAGCTTTAGTCTTCAGCCCGACTTTCCTGGTACACACTGCAGTTCCCACCACTACCCTGTCTTCATCCCTGCTCCAAAGTTCCTCGTGTGCTAACTGCTCAGTAACACAATCTTTTTGAGACCTGTGTTTGTCTTGTAGCTCCTCCCCACAACCATTGATGGGCCATTTGCTGATCTCTATGCCCATGCCAAGCTTGTCACTAGTCAATTAAATCAACCATGAAACCTTTGACCAACCATGTGACTGGTTCCAAGTTTTACTTGCTTGGAAAACAAGAGACACCTAATTCATCAGACACCTGAAGTCACAACTCCTACTCATCTCCTGCCCATCCCTACAGAGTACTGGGTTGATACCTGGATAACTCTGTGCCCCTGACCTCATACTTGTCACCAGGCCAAAGTTCAGTCACCAGGAACTATACCTCCATTAGTTCTAACTTCTCTCTCTAACCACCTACTAGCAAACATGAGTGATGCTGTCTCTGATCACCTGCCTGTCTAGTGTAGGATTAGTGATGTCTTGTAGAGTTTCCATATACACCAGACACATTGTACTGATTTGGGAGCTGCTTGAAAATGGGGAAAAGGCAGACAAGTAGGAGGCAGGATTTGGATTCTAATGGGCTAAGTGGAAGATTTGGAACACAGAGGAGTCATAGAAGAATGAAAGTACAGAAGGAATGTTTTTAGGAAGGAAAATAAGTTGGGCCATTAAAAATTGATAGTGAGGAGCCAAAGATACAGGTCAGTGATCAAGAACATGGGCCAAGCTTCCAGATAGTCCAGTTTGATTCCTAGCACCCACACAGCAGCTCATAACCACCTGTAACTCCAGTTCCAGGGGAATCGATGGCCTCTTCTGGCCTCCAAGGGCATCAGGCATACACAAAGGGCACAGCCATACATGCATGTATACATACACACACCTATACACATATAATAATAAAATAATAGTTAAAAAATTGATAATGAGTATAGTTTTAGATGTACCCACAGGCGATATTAAAATATTGAGTGAGGCATGGCATGACATTAATCAAGGAGCAGAGAGCCCAGCCGCTGGCTGTGTGGGCATTTGCCTGTCAGCTCAGGATTTATCACGTGAAGTCCAGGAAGCTGGTCCAAAAATGAATGGAAGTTCACAGGGGTCTGTGGCCTGAGCTAGAATCAATGAACTATCATGAACCCCTGTTGTGGGATATTTGTACACTGTGCAAAAGTGTATTGCTGTGATTGGTGTAATCATAAGCTGAACAGCCAATAGCTATGTAGAAGGTATAGGTGGGATTTCCGGGGAGAGGAAGGAAGAGGAGGAAAAATCTAGGTGTGCAGAAGACACCAGGAGACATGGAGAAGAAACAGGAGGTGCAAGATGGAAGAGAGGTAACACCCCATGATAGAACACAGATGAATATAAATGGGTTAATTTAAGTTATAAGAGCTAATTAGGAATAAGCAAGCCTAAGCTATAGGCCATAATTAATAATAAGTCTCTGTGTCATTATTTGGGAGCTGACTGGCGTGACAGAAAAGGACTCATTACACAGCACAATAAGCCATCATCTGAATTTTAGCTTCCTGTCATCTTGCTCCCTCCTCCAAGATTCAGAAGCATCCATTGTAAGGGAGGACAAAACCCTCTGGGTTGGTCCAGGACACACCCAGATACCAAATTCTCAGCACAAAGGAGATTTATTACCCCAGGGGCAAGTGCGGGTGTGTGTGGGGTGGCTGCACAGGCAGGCATTAAGCATCAAGAGCAGCAGCAAGCAAGCAAGCCAGCAAGTGAGCAGGTGTTTTCACAGGAGTGGGTTTTTAAGGAGAAAAATGGGGAGTCTGCGCTAGGGTGAGTTGGTAAATCCTGATTGGACATGTTAGCCAAATAATGAGTATTGATTGTTGGACCTCAGTGTTTTGTCTAAGGAATGAGTCAGTGGCCAAATAGGGGAATAGACCTTGGGGGCTGGCTTTAAGAATGTAATGTAACAGTTTTTAGGAAGGGAGAGGAGAAGGGTAAAACGGCAAAACTTAAGTGCCATGTTTACCACGCTCAGGCCTGCCAGCGCCCTTCATTCGTACGCAGTGGGTCGCTTAAATTCTCTCACTCCCTGTGAACCCTCAGTTTGTTTCCCAGTTCCTTCTAGACCCTGATTAAATCACTCCTCTTCCTCACTGTTGTACCATTTCTCATGGATCTGGAAGAGCAAGGCCAGCTCTCACTCCTTGAGCTTGGAAACCAACCACCCCTCCTCCCAGCCTCTCAGACCTTTTTTATCCTTACAAATAAGAGGACTGACTGCTATGGATTTATGCAAATTCAGTTTTTAACCTGCCAGCCAAAGAATAGGGCATAGAGATTAATTCTTAAGATGTTTTTAAGCTTTTGAATTTTGAGTTCCAGGGAGAATGTTTTTTTTTATTTTTCTTTTTGGCAGATTGGATATAGACATAAAGATGGAAAATTAATTGTTAGCCTTGGGCATTGAGGGGAGGTGAGGGGTTTTATTCACCATGGTTAGAAAGGACAAACTTATTGCCTAAGGATTTAACTCTATATTAGGAATTTCTAATTCAAATTGAAAACACAAATGTCAAATAACAAAATTGTTTGCAGTGTGGGGAGGGGTGGTGGTCACTCATTGGACAGGCAGACCATTAGCATAGCTAATGAGAAAATCTCCAGCAGGGGAGACAGGAATGCTAGATTCTAGTCTCACTTCTGCAAATACCATGCTGGGGACTCAGAATAGGAGACTTTGATTTTCCCAGATTGCTTCAGTTCTAGCTTTGATCAAGGAGAAATGCAAATTAGCTTCGCCTTATACCTGACAGGTGTGTGGGAGGTTCGCATGGCTAGAACACACTCACTTGGGCATCCAGCAGCACTTCCGGCTGATCTGGGCTTTTGTCCTTTTGTTCCAGCTGGTTTAATGGGGACAAGAGGTATAGAGAGCAGGACTGTTTATCATTCAAGGCAGTCCCCTGCCTGCTCAGGGAAGACAGACTGCCACCTCCGAATCACAGGGTCTTGACTCTGCCTGAGATTTGCCAACTGATGACATGAACGCCCACTCAAATGTCTGGGCGATGTCTGGCTCTTCACCATTCCTGCTGATTCCTCTCCATTCCAGCTCCCTGGCAACTGACCTTGCTCCAGTCCCAGGAGGAAGTCTCCTGGCATTGAACCCATTCTGGCAGAACCAGCCACTCATTCTGTGTGTTCTAGACACTCTGTTGACTACCATCTCTCTCATAAGTGAGTGACAAGGAGTCAGGGACTCATCAGTTCTTAGCGATCTTCTTAAGAATGAAGAAAGCATAGTATCTGGCTACAAGCTGGACAAAAGAAGGAAGAGTATCTGGCTAACTAGTTTATTTACAGAGGTAAGGGTAATAGGTTTCTCAGTGTTTTGATGTATACCCTTTACAGTTAAGGTTAATGTCATGAAAACAGCTGTCTATTCTCTGCCTTTAACCATGTCTGTTTTTTTTTTCTCCTACCCAGAAATATAAATATGTGTTTCACCCCATCACCTTCTCAAGCTGTGGCATCAACCTTTCCCTGACAAAAATTCCTTATCGGGTAAAATACTCTGGAATGAATTTCTCTGTGTGTTTTTTTTAGCAGCTCTGTGTCATTTTCTCAGTTATTAGCCCATTAATTCCAAGGCCTTTGATGCTGTTGAGTATCCTTTTTCCTTAAAGAAAGGCTCTGTGTACATAGCACAGAATCCTCCTTAACTCTTCAGCACTCTGTCCTTTGATGATTCCCCTTTTATTCTGTTGACTATTAACCTATGGCTTTCTTCTGGGTCCTGCACCCATTCATTCCCCAGTTAATGTT
Source organism: Peromyscus aztecus (assembly GCA_902168405.1). Taxonomy (NCBI): domain Eukaryota; kingdom Metazoa; phylum Chordata; class Mammalia; order Rodentia; family Cricetidae; genus Peromyscus; species Peromyscus aztecus. Next base: position 36,905 of record CABHPQ010167481.1, read on the forward strand.
TGAGTCATAATTGTGGTGATTCTGTGTAAGTATTTCAACTCACATGTATTAGTCAGAATTCTCTAAAGGATCAAAACTCATAGAGTGTATATATGTGTATATATATTATATGATGCAATATCATTATACATATGGGATTTATTATAGTGGCTTATCGACTGTGGTCCTAGTCCAACAATCTTTCTGCAAACAGAAAGGCCAAGAATCTGTTAGTTGTTCAGTCCTTCAGCCTAGATGCTTCAACAGTCTCAATGTGGTGCTGGAGTTCCAAAGGATTCCTAGAGAGCTGCTGGTCTTTAGACTATATTGGAATCCCAGAGGAGTAGGTTCTAATGCCTTAGTGTTAGGATAACTGAACTCACCAGTGAAAGTAAGGTCAAGCACACAAAAAGCAAAAGGGTACCTTCTTCCATGTCCTTTTATGTGGACTGCCACCAGGGGGTGTAGCCCAGACTTAGGATGGGTCTCTCTACCTCAAACGATCCAATCCAGAAAATCCCTGATAGGCATACCAACCTCGTTGTGTTTTAGTTGATTCCAGATGTAGTCAAATTGATAACCAAGCTTAGCCATCACATCACATAAAACCTATCGTTTATGCATACTCCCTATTCCTCTTGGATATCCAGTCTCTCCATAGTTTTACATTCCATGGAACAGATCGATTAAATCTTGGATCTAATCATTTATTTGTTGTGGAATTAGGGACAAGTCACTATATAATGCCTCAGTTTCCTCAACTGGAAAGTGGATGGTGGTGTTGATAATAAAGTCTACTTCAGTGGTTTTAATGGGTAGTGCTGGTGTGGAAAGAACTTAACATACCCAGTCACCATAGCACACAGTGCAGAGGCTCTGCCCTGACACCATAGCACACAGTGCAGAGGCACTGTTATTAGTAGTATTTTGCCTTCTTTTCTGTTTTATATGTGGTAATTCATCAAGTTATTTCCATTCCTCTTTTATCATCTTTCTATTTCTATGTTTCATGTCTAATATCATTCATCAATGCCTGAAAGTTTTGAGAGCAGAATGTGAGGGCCTCCTTGCTGGTGAGGCTCAGGGAACATCAAGGAGAAGAGGGAGAAAAGATTGGAAGAGCCAGAGGTCCAATGTGGTATGACTGCTTCAAGACAGTGTCTTCTATTTATGACAAGGGAGTTGCCCCCGGGACATCTCATCAGTAGCCCCAAATATTGTTTATTAAGCGCCTTCTCCATTCGGAAAGTGTTCCTACTATCAATGAATCAGACTCCAATTCTGCAACTAGATCCAAGACTCTGGGTTAACTGTTCCTGTTGCACTGATCTGCCTCTGCTGAGTGTATGAATTTCAACTCTGGTTAAGTCAATCAACTCTTTGTCCCTGAGTCTCATTCCCAGTACCAGAGAATGGTTTTTAGATGACACCCACCCCAGGAAGGGAGGAGTGGTGGTGACAGAAGCATAGCCATGGGCCATCCTTGATACGTCTAGCAAACAGATCATATGTTGATTGATTCTGAAAGAAAAGAATTCCTTTCAAAGTCTTGGCTCTTCTTACTCAAAGTTCTAGAAGACACAACCTAAGTAAAAAGCTGACCTATGGGGGACGTAGCTCTGTGGTGGGATGCTTGATCAACCTGCATGGACTCCTAGGTAGTGCCACCCTTCTGCAAAGCATAACAAGTAGAAAAGCCTCAGTGGTATCATCAGCTCCTTAGAGATGCTAGGGAAGTGAACTTGCTAAGAAAGATATTGCTCAGCTGGTGGGTGAAACATCTACACTGTGGCAGGCATGCCACAGTAAGGTACGGCACAGTGATGCTGTTGGCCTTCTGTTTTCTTCTGCTTGCTGGCCGTTCTTTTCTGAATCAGGACAGAGAATTTGTACAGCACACTGTGCCCTGTGTCTTCTTTAGAAAGAGGGAAAGGTTTAATGCTGTAGGATGGTCTGTATGTCAAATTACTCTGATTGATCAATAAATAAAACACTGATTGGCCAGTGGCTAGGCAGGAAGTATAGGCAGGACTAACAGAGAGGAGAAAAGAACAGGAAGGTGGAAGGAGACACAGCCAGCAGCTGCCAGGACAAGCAGCATGTAAAGATGCCGGTAAGCCACGAGCCATGTGGCAAGATATAGATTTATAGAAATGGATTAATTTAAGATATAAGGACAGTTAGCAAGAAGCCTGCCACGGCCATACAGTTTGTAAGCAATATAAGTCTCTGTGTTTACTTGGTTGGGTCTGAGTGGCTGTGGGACTGGCAGGTGAGAGAGATTTGTCCTGACTGTGGGCCAGGCAGGAAAACTCTAGCTACAGTTTCAGGTTATATCTGCTTCAAGATCGTGTCTTCTTTACATGACAAGTAGGCTGTACAACGACACCAGTTGATGGGGCAATAGGATGGGGGATTCTCACAAGGCTTCACCCCTCGAAGAAGATCTGCAGACAGTTCATGGTTGCTGAGAGGAGGGGAATCAGTCTTCTCCACGGATGAGCTCCTGGAAGGCCAGCTTATTCCAAGAGGTCAGCCCTAAACACATATGAACAATACGAAATTATCTCAGCAGTTTGTGTTTATAAACATTATATATATATGTATATGTATACACATACATATATGGATATTTATATAGCAATTATAATTAAAGAACAAGAGGTCATGAATTTGAGAAAGAATGGGAGGGACATGGGAGGAGATGAAGGAAAGAAATGGGGAAATTGTATAAATATTTATATATGAAATTCTCAAAAATAAAACTTATATCTGAGTGTTTTGCATAAACACTCAGAGTTCATATTACTACATTCATATTAATCCTAATCACCGTATATAATGTGGTGTATTAGAATTACAACTGCTTTGTTATACAACTATTAGTTCACTAGTTAATAATTGTCTCATTTCAAAAAATTTTGGTGTTCCAGCTTTATATTAAAAAACAAACAAACAAAAACAAACTACAGAATGCTTCTCAGGGTGGATGCACACATTAAACAAACTCTCAGTTTGACCCTGACCACACCTCCATTCCCAGAAGCTCTCTTGGCCTCTGCTCTTATCTGCCCATCTGGGCTGGCAGCTGAGTTTCCTGAGCAGTCACCATCATGGGAAAATCCTCTTTCTTTCCCTTAAGTTGGGTCCCATGTTTTCCTCTTTCTTGGTTTACTCATTTATTTTTGTTTTTTGTTATTTGGAGGACATCCTTTGCTGGCTTCCTGGGAAGGGGCTCCTGAGAATACACTTTTGAGACATCTTTTTTTAGCTTCAGACTGCAGCGGAATCTTGGCTGGCTGGAGAGCTCTATTTTAGAATGATTGTTCATCAATAGTTTGAAACCCTTGTTTCCGTATCTCCCGTCTCGCTGTTGTCACAAGCCATCCGACCAGTGTGGGCCTCAATGCCACTCTTTTCACATTTTGCCTGTTCTCTGACTTTGTCACTAAGATCTGAGATTTTTGAAACACTTAACTTTCATTTGAGGGGTGGTGGGAGATCCTTGTATGAATTTAAACCGAGTTTTACTCAGGAAACTCCAATGTCAGATTATTTCTGAAACACTGCACTACGTCATTGCGGAGAATTCGGGTTTGAATAAGCCACAGTGGAGCATTCTGGGATCACCAGCTACTAAGATATTTAGTGTTCAAACCTCACATACTTTGCCTTTTCAATGAACCCCGTTTCTTTTGCCCACCACTTTCAGTACAGAGTAAGCATGCCTTCGAACATTTTTTAATTATTTTATTTTTCCATTCTGAGAATGTACCTATCTTTACTAAATGTTTAGCATTTGGGATTGGATTTATATACTTACCTGTTTAATTGCCAGATTCAATATTTAAAAAAATATTTAAATACTCAGCTCAGTTTGCAATCATTCTCACACTCTCTTTTGTCATCTCCAAATAAAGCCATGCCGTGAGCAGAAATTGGCCATTCTTCTTTACCACTGTTGTGGGCATCAAGTTGTCTGTTTTCTAGTTTACTAATTTGCCTCTCAGGACATTTCCTGTGCCTGGAATTATACAGTATACAGCCTGATATTAATCATTTCTTTCACTTTGCCTGCTTTCAGGGTTCATCCATGTAGTAGTTACCTAGACTTAATTCCTTTTTATTAGCAAATTATGCTAATTTCAAGTGCTCTGAATACAGGTTTCTGTTTTCATCCATGTGTGTCTGACATCTAGAATGCTACCTAGTAGCTGATAGTATTTACATATTTGTTTTTTAAATAGATGGCCAATCTTAAGTCAATTTTTAAAATCTATCCTCAGAATCTTATTTAAACATTTTAATTTATTATTATTGTATTTAACATGTATATGTGCCGGTGTGCATGGAGGTCAAGAACAACTTAATAAAACCAGTTCTACCCTCCCACATTTCACGTGTGCTCTGGGCATTTAACTCAGGTCATCTGACTGGTATTGCAACTGCTTTTTACCCACTGAGCCATCCTATCAGCCCCCATAATCTTCCTTTCAAAACTTTTGTCTGGTCACGGCCAGAATTCTTGCTTTAGAAAAGTGTGATGAAGGTTTGGATAAAAATAAAACATTCTAAGTATAGATTGTTCTTATTCCACCTCACAGTAGGAATAATAAACTATGTACCACTACCTTCTTTCTAGCTTAGCTCTTCATTAGGGTTTTATAGTCTGCAACTCAGATACTATATCAAGTCCATAGAGACTGCTAAGAGAGAGACTAGACCAGAGAAGTATTTCCAGCTTGGTTCTGAAGTCTCTGTGATGAAGGAGATGATGGCCACAGTGAGAAACCAGAATGCAATAACCCTTATTTCCTGTTCTAACTTGGCACAAAGTCTTCTCTTCCTCCTTGAGATCACCAAGTATTTCCCTTTTCAACCCTTTCCATGTTTGTAAACCAAGTGGCATTAGACCAAGATTGAGCCTCTGGCATTTCTTCCATTGTTAGAGGTCAAATGCTTGTGGGTTTCTTTGATTCTAACTCATACCCAGTCAACATATGGGAGGCAGGGAATCATGCTAAGATACTCAAACTATACTTTCCTAGGCACCCCCCCCAAACTTTGCACACTCAATAGAAACATATACATAATGGCCTAGGAAGCCCTCCGATGATGATGTAAGAATTTAAACAAACAAAAAGGTAGACTTTTAAAAGTAGCTTAATAGCCTTGGATTATCTTTCAACAGCTGGAGATCTATGGTAACATCAAAGTGAAAGGATTCCTGAGGGAAGAGAGCAGGACTTTATGTGCCTCAGACTGAGTGAACACACACACACACACACACACACACACACACACACACACACGTGCACATACACTCACTCTCTCTCACTCAAAATAAATCTCTTTTGTGAATTCAGGGTCTATGGAAAAGCTTTAAATGGCCTCTGTGGGGGAACTCAAACCCAACAATGCAAACATCTGACTTTATCTTTATGCTTTTTCCTCAAAAAGATGAGAAAGACAGGGGAAAGTTTGCCTATTTTTAGCCATGAAACAAGGTCACTAAATATATTATGTCAGTTAATCCAAGCCCCATTTAAAAAACTGGTTCTATATAATACTGGTTCTTTTTACTACAATTCAAAAGTGATGTGGGCTCTGTAACTATTATTTTCTTGGTTGGTTATGAGTGTCTGAGTTTTTTGGTTGACATTTCTGAAATAAATATAGCTACAGGAGCACTGGTATTCTGATTTAGAAATCTGACTACATTAGAAGAAAATTAACCTTTTCAAAAAGCCACTGTTCTAAGGAATGATTTTAATCAAATGAGTTTTAAATGTTGTACCTGCATATAGAATTTCTGGAGAGATTGCAACTCCCTAGTGATCTGCGTTCTGAAGGAGGAAAATAACATCAAATAAATCATGTGTGAAGTAACTCTCCAAGTTGTAAAAAGGAAGAGACTGGAACTGTTTCTACACGTAGCATCAGGTTCAGAACTCAAATCAACCATTTTAATAAGTATTTTGGAAGACATTTTATAAGTATTATGCAAAGAAAAATATTGTAGGAAGAGATCAGGGGCTTTAGATTCCTTAGACAGATGTGAACACACACACACACACACACACACACACACACACACACACACACACAGAGTATCTTTTAAAATAAATCTCTTTTGTGAATTCAGGGTCTATTTAAAGCTTCCAGTAAGTTATATGCATGTTATTGGAATTTTCCATGATACTCTTATTTATTCATTTATTTTCCCTTTGACAGCTGCTTCTACTGTGCTAACACAAACACAGAATGAAGCCAAGGGAGCTGTGCAGAGGAGCGCCAGACTGTCCTGCACTGCAGCCTTCAAATGCCGAGCACCTTGCATACATATTAAACATCTGAATGAAAACACAATGCTCCTAATTTTCAGAGTACCAACTCAAGTGCGCTCCTTACTGTTCAGTTAGCTTAAGGACATTCCAGTCCCCATTCTACCAGTTGGCAGGAAAAGCTCATCTCAGGAATTCTTGGGGCTCCTTGTCACTTCAGAATTAGGTCAAGATGTTGAGGCCTGTTATGGATTGAATTGTTGCTTCCTAAAAGATGTGTTGAGATCCTCACGTGCAGTTGCACAAAATGTAACCTTACTTAGATGATTGATTATAAACTTAGTTGAGGGGAAGCTATAATGGAAGAGCCTGGGGTCCTAATTCTCTGTGATTATTGTCCTTATTTAAAGAGGGCAGGACACACAGAGAGAGTATAGCCATATGACGATAGGGGATGTATCTGCAGATCAAGGACCATCAAAGACTGCCAGTGTCACTTGCAGATAAAAGTGGCGAGGAAGGCTCCTGCAGCATGGTCCTGTGGACAGTCTGACCTTAGCCTTTCCAACTCCAAAGCTGAGGGCTGAGAGGAACCAGCTGTTCTGAACCAGTCTGTGTGCGGTTCTTTAAAACAGCAGCCCTGGGAAACTAACCCAGGGTCTTAGGCCACGCCAGGGATCGAGGTGGGGTGGCAGGCACCTGTGTTCTGGATTTCTGGCCACAAAAATAATGGTGAACAGGTCACTATCTTGTTCCTAGTACCTCTGTGTAGCTAGAGTTTTCCTGCCTGGCCCACGGTCAGGATAAATCTCTTTCACCTGCCAGTCCCACAGCCGCTCAGACCCAACCAAGTAAACACAGAGATTTATATTGCTTACAAACTGTATGGCCGTGGCAGGCTTCTTGCTAACTGTCCTTATATCTTAAATTAATCCATTTCTATAAATCTATACCTTGCCACATGGCTCGTGGCTTACTGGCATCTTTACATGCTGCTTGTCCTGGCTGGCAGCTGGCAGGCAGTGACTCCCTTCACCTTCCTGTTCTTTTAATTCTGTTAGTCCCGCCTATACTTCCTGCCTAGCCACTGGCCAATCAGTGTTTTATTAGCAACACATTTGCCATACAGAACATCCCACAGCACCTCTGGGTCTGGCAGTTCCTGTTTGAATACTATTCTTGGGACTTAGGTGCACATTTGGAGCAGAAACTTAGCCCACATCTGAACTCTGCATATAACCTTTAGTGGCCACCTGTAAGGCTCCAACAGTCCTGAGTTCTGTGCATAAGAAGCCAATGCCTTACTTCCTTTCCTATACTAGGGTCATCTTTTTCTTGTCTCATTTTCCAGATTGCTGTTTCTTCTGTCAACATTAATGTCCCCTCTTACCTTCTAAGGAAGCAGGCCTTTGGAAAATAACTAGAAAGACAGTTTTCTGTTTTCCACAGCTGAGTCCATAACTCACAAATCATAGAGGAAGACTTGAACACCTGAACTGAGGAAGGAAGTAGAAAATACAACTAGAAAAAAAAAAAAGCATATGAAGTAATTGATGAAACTATTAGTCTGACATAAGATGATTAACAGGGTTGCATTAAATTTTCCAATGCATTTTTACATAATTTATTCACTCTCCTCATGTCCTGGGAATAAATTGAGCAGATTGAGACTGAAGAGAGAGTGGAGAAAGCATATTTAATGCAGCATTTCAGTGATAGGCAGCCATTAATGGGTGGCTCCAAGGTTCTATCTTGGGAACTTTTTGCATAAATAGTTGACATATATAAATGACACACACACATATGACACACACACACACACACACACACACACACACACACACATACTTTACAGATCACCAGATGATGAATATATGGATTTTTAAGACAGGCAAAGCAACCCGACACAGCTAATGAAAAGTGAATTTCAACAACCCCAAACATGGATGGGGGAAATCACACTGGACCTCACCCCTAGATGAAGAGCTGTAAGCAATTAACAACTGCCAAGACAGGGATAATTGGTCCTTCCCAGGGATGAGCCCCTGATTGGTTATCCAATACCAAGTTATCAGCCCTAATATATATATATATATATATATATATATATATATATATATATATATGCTACATTGAACTGACTCAGCAGATTGTATTCATATATTTTTTCATTTATATATGTGAAATGCACATGTAACAATAATGTTTAAAGAACAGGAGCCCTATGAATTTGGGAGGGAGTGTGAGGGCTGCTTATGGTAGAGGCAGAAGAAACAATGTAATTACATTTTAATTGAAATTTAAAAGGCCAATTATCTTGGCTTTCTAAGTTAGTGATTCCAAAGCCAACTTTCAACAAAAAATATATACACTCAGAAAGATGTCCAAATGTATGCCTGGATATTGCCATCTGTTACAAGACTAGGTGATTTTTTTTTTTTAGGTACCAGGCATGGTGGTCTCTATGTCTAATCTAAGGTCATTGCGGGTAGAGGCATCAGAAAGAGTCCAGGGTCATCATCAGCTGCATAATGAGTTTGAGGCCAGCTTGGGCTCCATGAGACTATCTCCTCCTACCTGGCCCCCTCAAAAAAAAAGTAGAGTTCCCAGGTAATATTGATCAATTAATGTTTACTAACCTAAAAGGTGAAATTAACCTGAGCAATGATTATTAATATATTTAGCCCAAATAAACATACACACACAGCATCTTTGATTATTCCGATAGTCTCTTTCCTAGTAGAACAGTTCAGTGTGTTATACTTGTCTACACTTTATTTTTAAATCCACAATTGGAATCTTAAAATGAACTTGTGAACATCTTAGATATAAATCCTTATTAATGTCCCATTAGTTTTAGTTTGGCAGGAAGTGTTTTTGCCATTTGGTAAAAGAAGAAACTGAGTCTGTTTCCAAGTAACAAAAAAAAAATCAATTACCAAGACAAGTCTAAATATTATTTATTTATTTATTTATTTATTCATTTATTCATTCATTCATTCATTCATTCGTTCATTCATTTGTGTGTATGCACACGCGCACGAGCACACATGTATGCTGTGGCAAAAGGGGGCTAGAAAAGGGTATTGCATCTTCTGGAGCTGGAGTGATAGGTGGTTTTAAGTAGGTGCTGAGAACAGAGCTTGGGTCCCGAGACCCCCAGGAACTCAGGTCCTCTGCAAGAGCAGCAAGTGTTCTTAATGGTAGAGGTCTCTCTTCAGCCCCCTAATTACAATTTTAGCCAAATAAGTTTAGATACACCCTTCATATCACCCCAGGTTTTTGAGTGCCTATGTAGTCCACAAGTGACACCATCTTGTTCTCTTAATTTGATATAATTAGCATTTCTGAAACTAATATTCTAAATTAACTGTACCATTTACAAATGAAGAGGTCTCATTTTCAACGGAGAACTCTTTAAAAATACCCACCCCTATCGCAACAATCCCAAATGAACAATACTTCAGCAAGTATCACAGGCAGACCCATGAATGGGTATGTGAGGGAACGGTACTCACAATGCTGCCCCTTCCCATTCTTGGCTGAGATGGCAGGGCCATCAGGCACAGTGATGTACCGATACCAGGACAAAACCAGGGTGAGCTGCACAGCTGCTTGTGCCTGCTAACGTTGAGACAGCTGGTCCAGGAGATCTAGGAAGACAACGGACAGTTAATCTGGTTGAAATTCATGGATGGTTTGTGTTTAGATAGTAACAGACATACTAAGAAAAGTCTGAATGGAAGATGCTGTCTAGGTAGTTATACAGCAGGCGTGGACTGGTCGGAATGCAGAGCCCAATCCAGGAAGCCCAAGCGCGGAGGGCAGGCTGTCAAGAAGAAAAAGAATGGAATGACAACCAAGCTAACCAAGCTGGAGCTTATCTCTTGCCCAGAAGTTGTGGTATTAGTAGTGTTTGTGTAAGGAGTAATAAGTAATAAAACTTGGAAGGCTGGGGCTCGCCTAGCTGCCAGCAAATGCTGTTCTCGCTCCTTGTGGGCTGGCTCCGTGTTCCGTGTTCCTCCAGGTGGAGGGCGGAGGAGCTCGGTGGCCCTCGTGCCAACCGGAAGGACAGCATCAGGGTAGCGCGGAACAAAGGCAAAACAAAGTTTGAAAAGCCTACCAGCCTTGACCACAACGCCACCTTCTTTCCTCAGTCCCTGACCTCTGTGATTCGTTTTTGTAGGGGACGCATCAGCTGATGGTAAGACATCTGGGGGGAAGGGGCGGCTCTCTAAGCCGTTCTGTCTTCTTACATGGCTTCTTCCCCAGGAAGTTTTCTGGCTAAACAGGCTTCTGCTTTGGTATGCTCTCCAACTTTAACCTATATCTGTGTTCATTGGTCTTCAGTGATTCTCAGGCACATAGACAGACAGTGAATGACTCTGATATAATGGAAGTGAAATAGGACAAGGGCCTCTCTAGCAACCTGTCTCCAGGAAGTGCCTCTGGGAGGTTGCCTATGACAGACTGCCACCACCCCACCATCCTCCCTCTTCAGGGCAGATTAGATTCTAACTTTCTGTAGACTGTATTTATTCGTTTACTTTTTAAAAATCTAATCATCTTTTGTTCATTTGTGTTGCATGCACATGTGACTATGAGGGGATGATCTCCTGCCACAGAGTGCAAGTGGGGTCTGAGGATGACGTGCTGGAGTCTGTTCGGTCTTTCTGTCATGCGGGTCCTGGGATCAGTCCCATGTTCAGCCCTGGCAGTAGGCACCTTTACCCACCGAGCCATCTCAGCAGCAATAATTTTATTTTATTTTTTTAATCGGCGGGTACACAGCAACAGATGTCCTTATGGCATTTTTATATCTATGTACTTTTGGGGGATTCTCTCCCAGCCGGTTCCTCTCCGCCATCTCCCTGCCTTCCATGGCGGCATTCTTCCCTCTGCTTTTCACTTCACACATGTTCTATTATCCTCCCCAGGCCTCTCCCTTAAAGCCTCTATTTCTCCTCTTCATGCGACCCTTTCTAGCTTTCAAGCCCCTATAGGCACTCACTCCCCCACACATAATGATTAGAAGACAGGCTTCTCATATGAGAGGACACATGTGGTGTTGGTTTTTCTGAGCTGGAGTTACCTCATTCAATTTTCTTGAAACCCTCAATCCATTTTCCTGAAAATTCCATAGTTTCACTTTTCTTTACAGTAGTATACAATTCCATTGTGTATATATATACACCATCATTTCATTGCTTACTCGTGGTGATGGGCATCATGGCTAGTTCCATTTCCTTGCTAGTTTGAATAGGGCAACAATAAACGTGTGTGTACAAGTATCTCTATAACGAGAGAGTTCTGAGTCCACACCCAAGAGTAGTATAACTGGGTCATATAGCAGTTCCTAATTTTAGTTTTTCTGTGAAACTTTTACATTGATTTTCAAAGTGGTTGTACCAGTTTATACTCCCACCTACCAACAGAGAGTAGGAGTTATAATATCCCCACATCTTAGCCAGCATTCATTGCCATTTGTTTTCATGTGGTTATTTTTTTGCGTGTGTGTGTGTGTGTGTGTGTGTGTGTGTGTGTGTGTGTGTGTGTGTCTTAGTTAGTGTTTCTAGTGCTGCAATGAAACACCATGACCAAAGAGCAAGTTGGGGAGGAAAGCGTTTATTAGGCTTACACATTCACATTGCTGTTCATCACAAAAGGAAGCCAGGACAGGAACTCAAGCAGAAGAAAGCTAGAGGCAGGAGCTGATGATAAATCCATGGATGAGTGCTGCTTACTGGCTTGCTCCTCATGGCTTGCTCAGTCTGTTTTGTTTTGTTTTTTGTTGTTGGGTTTTTTGTTTTGTCTTGTTTTCCTTCAAGACAGGGTTTCTTTATGTAGCCTTGACTGTCCTGGAACTAGCTCTGTAGACCAGGCTAGCATCAAAGATATCTCCCTGCTCTGCCTCCTAAGTGCTGGAATTAAAGGCATGCGCCATGACCACCAGTCCAGGAGTGGTACCACCCACAATGGGCCAGGCCTTCCTGCATTGATCACTGGATCTTATGGAGGCATTTTCTCAGTTGAGGCTCTTTCCTCTCCGTAGCTTGTGCCAAGTTGACTTAAAACTAGCCAGTACAGTGTGTGTGTGTGTGTGTGTGTGTGTGTGTGTGTGTGTGTGTGTATGTTGGCATAATTCACCATGCATGTTTGGAATTCAGGGGACAGCTTGTAGGATTCAGTACTCTCCTTCTAGCATGTGAATTCCAGGGATTGAGCTCAGGTGGTCAATTTGTTGTCAAACACCTTTACCCACAAGGTCATTTCACCAAACTTACAATTTGTTTTTTTTTTCACAATAGTCATTCTGACTTAGGTGAGATGGAATTGTAAAATAATTTAATTTGTGTTTTCCTGGTGGTTAAGAATGTTGAACACTTAAAAAAAACCTTTTAGTTGTATATTTTTACTTTTTATTTTGAGAAAGATCTGATCAATTCATTGGCTCATTTATTGATTGGCAGGGTTTTGATTTGTTGGTATCTAGTTCTTTACATACTAAAGACATTAGCCTATATATTCCTGAAGTACAGCTGGCAAAGATTTCTCCCATTATGTAGGCTGTTTACTTTGTCATAATTTCTTTTGCTAGGGAGAAGCTTTTCAGTTTCATGTAATCCCACTTGCCAGTTCGTGAGGCTATTTTCTGCTACTTGGGTTCTATTAAAAAGCTCTTGCCTGAAATCTTAGCTAGAGCAATATGACAAGAGAAAGAAAGATATTGTCAATACAACTTGAAAAAGGGAGGAGTTAAACTATCACTATTTACAGATGGCTAATTCTATACTTAAAAGATCTCACAGAGTCGACAGGAAAATGTTAGCACCCATAAACACTTGCTGTAAAGTTGCAGGGCACATGATCAATATCCAATAGTCATTTGTTATTGAGAAAGGGATTAGAAAAAATAGCCCGTTCACAATAGCCTTAAAAATCAAAATATACAGGAATAAAAATAACCAATGAGCTGAAAGATTTCTATAAGGACAATTTTAAGATACTGAAAACAGAAATTGAAGAAGACACCAGATAATAGAAAGCGTCTATGCCCCCTAGATTGACCGAATTAATGCTATAAAAATGGCTATATTACCCAAAGCAATCTGCAGATGCAATGTAATTCCCACAAAAATTCCAGTGACATTATTTTCAGAACTTTAAAAAAAATCCTAAAATTCACATGAAAAAACAGAAGACCAATGATCTTCTTTTAGATATTCTAATTTCCTATTTCCCCTGGAAGATGAAAATCAGCCCTGTGGGATACCTCCACACCAGTCCCACCCAGGTTCCTGACAGAACTGTAACATGGTTCAGCCTGGGTCAAAAGTCACTGCTTATGTTGCTGTGAATGAGGTCTCTGGCCATAGCTGAGTCATATCGTGCATCTGGTAGTTTCTTCCCTGTCTCACATCTCGTTACTCCTGCTAATAATGGCCTGGTTTTTGTTGACTCAGTTATCTGATACATCACAGTGATTCAGTCCCAGAGCTCTGTGGAAAGTGGGGATTTCTGCTGCTGACCCATGTCGGGTTCCTGCATAGCCTGGACACCCTCAGGGTCTGCTACCTATTCCAGGTTGGAAATTATTTCTTCCTTTCTTCCTCAACATTTTGAAGCAATGGCTTCATTGTTTTCTAGCTTCTAGTGAAGTGTGGCAGTCTGATTGGGATCCTTTTCTACCTAGTCTTTTTTTTTTTTTTTGGTTGGGGGGGACCAGTGTACCTTGGGGTGGGTTTCTTCCTTTCTCTGTAGTTTTGGGAGAACATCTATTAGCTATTGTTTCTTTGTTTTCTGGCTTCTCTGTCAGATTCTCTTCAACCACTGGTGATCTCAGGGTTTCTACTCACATCTAGACAAGACCTTGCGAACAGTGGACATAAGAGACTTTATTTTAGAGAAGGAATTGGTGACCGGGAGCCCAGGGGCCACCTCTGTTTGGAATATGTCTTGAGGATGAGTTTTGATATTGATTAACATGCATGAAAGACACAAACACAGTATTCTGTGGCACATGAAACGTGTCTCTGTTCGTATTCCCGTTGGCTTCTGGTAGAGAACAGGATCTCTGCTTTGCAGTTAAAGGATGTGGATAATAAAGGATGTGCTCTCTGGGTGTGGATCTGCAGAACTAGACAAGTCCTAGGTGACCCTGGGGAGGCATCAAGTGCCAGTATTATAACAGAGCTTCCCAATACCTGAGGAGGACCCCAGATATTGGTGCCCAAACTTCTTATAATCTATAAGGAGCCTTCTCTTATATGACCCATTTCTTCCTAGGGAGGATTGGACCCCAGGCTAATGTAGGGAGCTTAGTGGTACTTGGAGATTAGTAGTAGGAATTGACAAGATATGGCTGATGCATACACAAACTGTTAGAAGTTGTCTACCTATCACAAAAGGTAGTGCATGTTTGAGGATGATTTGGCACTTTGGCTCTGTCATGGGATTGGAAGGGCACCCTAGAGGCAGGTTGGGAGGCAGAAGGTCACAGAGACTCATAGAACATGGGCGTGCTCAACCGGGAAAGATACTGTATCTTCAAGATGAATGGAATCCTAAGATACTCACTTCCCATTACTTGATCACAAAGAACAGCCTGTGATTTCTCATTGCCTTTAGCTCGAATTCCAGGTTTCTGAGCATGCGCTAGCAGGCCCTCACCTCTGGCCTCTCCCATTTCTCCCACATGCTACACCCTCAGCTCAACCCACCCAGCCTCCACTGCTCCTTAAACAGGCCCAGCCAGTTTCCTCCTTAGAGCGTTGTGCTTGCTCTTCCCTCTGCCCTGTTTCCTCAGCTGTTCAGGAGACTTAATTCTCCACTCCAGGTGTCTGCTTGACCGACATTTCCTTCCAGATCTTTCCTAACCATCCTCTCTGAAATGGTCCCCACCCATCACCGGTTAGTTCAAGTCTCTGATTGAGTTGAGGTTGGGTGGTTTCGTTTCAGACCCAGACCCCACCTTCCTCTGCTTCTCTCTGTACTGCAGAGACAGAGCCCTGCAAATTATACCTACAAGTTTTCTCTGCCAACTGGCTTCCAGTTAAGTTTGGCCAATGATAGAGCTATTACCCCCAGGCAGGGAGTTTGAGTGTGAGGTCGTGGAAGGAAATGGAAGGAACCCGAAAGATCTTTCCCCCTTTGGGTGGCATCAGGAAAGACACCAACTACTCCACATTCTCCAGCATCTTCAGAGTGGCATTAGCTTCAGGGCTTCCGTTAACCCCATTTCTTTTCTTTATTCTGAAGCCGCAATGGCTGTAGCTCCAAGAAGCCTCCTCACCACCTGGTTTCTCTTTAAATACTCCTGACATCACTGTAGCTAATTCCCTATCTTAGAGTCTGGTTGGCTGCTTATTGGGCCACTGTTTTCGTGGCTGGATCCTGATTGGTCTAACCACCCTGTTTTGTGTCTTCCATAGCACTTATGACATACTACTATTATTGCTTTCCTTGCTTATATACAGTTTCCCCCATCTGGGGAAGTATATTAATGATCTTGTTTGGGGGAACTGGAACAGACATTTGGTCTAAAATAGAGAGCTAACCATTTCCACTAATCACTAAGCCCCAGTCAGTCAGGAAGAAGGGACCCATGTGACTCCTGTAGAGGCCATTGAGGATAGCTGCAGGCATGTTCAGCAAGCAGAACCCAGAGCACACACTGCATGGAGATGTCTGACTGCATTCAGAAGTTCTCCAGCATCAAGAAGTGATGCCCAAGTCCCAGCTCCCGGAGCCTCTGGGAGTAGTGGGAACTGTGTCTGTGGAGAGAAAGTCCTCCATCACAGGAAGGATCCCAAAGCACATGTGGCAGGGAAATACTTTCTATTAAGCTTGGCAAATGGGAAATCACAGATAAAAGCAATAGTTAGTGGGGGGGGGGGTGTGAGACAAGCTGTGTGTGGTGCTGTATCCTAAATATCTCCTATAACTAACTCTGGTGTGAGTGTATATGAATGCCTTTCCTCACAATAAAATAGTAAATCATATATTTGAAAAATAAAAATGACCTCGTACTTTCATTTCTTTCAATTGGGCACCTTAATTCGTTGTTAAATTATTGGTTTGCTTTCTACAGAATGAATCAGTGATGCAAATAAACAGTCAGATATCAAGCCCAGGCACATACCAACAATACTGGATGAGTGTAACTGCTTTGCTAAATACAAATGATGGGCAGGAGTGCAGGGTGACATCATGTCTCCTCACAGAGGGCTGAGTCCTTGTAACACATGGCTCTCCTCACACGTTCATCTCCAAGGATCCCTTAGGAAGGTGGGTCTTAGTTTCCATGTAGATAGAATTGTTTGACTATATTTATTACTCATTAAATTTTATTGGATTAAAATTATAGAAAGTGGCTGATAAAAATCTCTACTTTTGCTAATGGCATTTTTTTTTCAGCCAGTACATAATTGATTTTGTAAATGTTCCCTAGGCCTGAAGGGAAAAAAGAGGATGTTATCTATCTGAAGCATCTCTACTTACAGTGTGGTGACTGTTTATTGCACTATTTATTTTTTCCTTATTTCTACTTATTCTTATCAGCCCATTTCAGAAAGAAATATTTCATTGCTTGATTGATTGATTTGTGATGCCAAGGATTAAATTCAGGGCCTCATGTATGTTAGGTAAGTACTCTACAACTGAACTATAACCCAAACCAAAACATAAGCACTTTAAAATTTCCCAACTATAATTATATTGGTTTTACATTTCTAAAGGTTTGTCTTGTTTATATGCTATGTAAACGAGATCTATAAATGTCATCATATTTGAAGCTATGACTTTTGTCTTATGACTTGTGACCTTTATCATCCTATTTTCTCCTCACCCCGTGTTCTACTTTGAGACAATTTTAATTTATACATTTTATACAAGTATGT
Source organism: Peromyscus aztecus (assembly GCA_902168405.1). Classification (NCBI taxonomy): domain Eukaryota; kingdom Metazoa; phylum Chordata; class Mammalia; order Rodentia; family Cricetidae; genus Peromyscus; species Peromyscus aztecus. Next base: position 54,066 of record CABHPQ010167481.1, read on the forward strand.
ATTGGATGTTGAACAAATTCCTCATGCTCCCTTTCTCATCTTTTCTCCCTGTTAGTGCTCTGTGTCCCCGGACAATTCCACTTCATGTCGTATATCCAGACATGACTTTATGTACCTCTATAAAATCTTGTAACTGCAAATGAGAGCGTATGAGATTGGCTTAATTCACTTAATATGATTATCTCCAGTTGCATCCATTTTCCTGGAAATGGTATACCTTGGTTCTTTATGGCTGAAAAAATTCTATCGTGTATATGCCATATTTTAATTCTCTGTTAATCTGATCAGATCTCTTGTGTGAGTGGGTTTATAATTTAGCTATTGTGAATAATGTTGGAATAAATATTGATGCACAAGTACTTCTATGATATGTTGACTTGGAGTCTTTGGGGTAAATACCCAGGAATGGTATATTCTGGACCATACAGAAGATCTATTTTTAGTTTCTTGAGAAAGCTCTATGCTGATTTCCACAGTGGCTGGACTAGTTTACATTTCCCACCAGCAGAGTAGAAAGGTGCTCCTTGTCCAGTATTTGTTGTTTTTTGTTTTCTTAGTGACTCACACCCTAGCTGGGTAAGATGGAATCTCAGTGTTGTATTTATGTGCATTTCTCTGATAGTGAGGCCGAACACCTTTTTCATATACTTATTGGCAGTTTGTACCCCATCTTTTGAGAACTGTCAACTCATTTCCTGTGCTGTTTACTTTTGCTTATGGATTGTAGAGTGTTATTTTGTCCTGTTTTGCCTTTAGCTTGTCTTGTTTCCTTTCTAGCTGCTGTGAAGAAATACCCCAACAAAAGCAACTTAGAGGAGCAGGGGTATGGCCCACGGATCAAGGTTCCAATGTTTGCGAGCCCTTAAGGGAGCTGGTCACCTCCCATCCATAGTCAGAAACTGAGAGCAAAGAACGAATGCATGCTGCACTTGGCTTGTTTCTGACCTTTCACTCAGATCAGAGCCCAGAGCATGACATCTTGCTGCCTGTATCCAATGTGGGTCTTCCTACATTAATTATCCCAATTAAGATAAGCCCCAACAGACATTCCATAAGCCAACCCGACCTAAACAATACCTCATTAAGGTTTTCTTTCTGGATGATTATAGATTATGTCAAGTTGACTGTTAAAACTAAGCATCACATAACTCTTGAAAAATCTCCATTATTAAAAGAATGTGTTTTATAAACAACATTGTTATGGCTTGAATTCGAAGTGCTCCATCTCAAAAAGTGTTAGAACACTTGGCCCTGAGCTGGTGAACTGACCAGACAAGGGATGGAACCATTGGGAGGCGGGGCCCGACTGACAGAACTGGGCCACCAGGGGCAGGCCTTGGAGGTTATTCCAGTTGGAACTCTGCTTTCTGTCTGTGACTGTGTGGTGGGAGCTCTGGCTTCACACTCCTGCCCTCGTCAACTCCACCACACCTGCCTGACCATGTGGACTGTGTCCACTGAGCTGAGCCCAGGTAAACCCTTCTACCCTTAAGGTCATTCCAACAGTGACGAAAAAGGTGACTGACACAAACACAGAGTTCAGACTCTTTTCAATACCAATGTAAGAATACGCGTTTTAAGAAGGAAAATGGCCATACTCTGCAAAATAATTGAAATGCTTGGTTTTATTCTATCCACTTAAATTAAATTTTACAATTAAATTTGTTGTGTTCATTTCTTCTTTTTTTAAAAACAAATTTAAAAAATTTGTTTTTGAGATAGCATTTTGCTATGCTGTCCAGGCTGGTCTCAAACTCCTGGACTCAGTCTTCCTGCCTCAGACTCCCAAAGGCTAAGGTCATAGGCATGGAACACCATACTTAGATTGCCTTTCTTCTTAATTTTCCTAAGTTTTATGGGCTTTCTCTCCATTCATTAGTTAATTGTGATAATTTTCACATTCTTCTGAATATTTCTAATCTACCATTGATGTTTGTTATTTTCTACCCTTTTGACTAAAGGTGTATTTATCTACTTGACTAAGCCCTGTTTTGAACTACTCAGAACCTGAAGGCTTCTGTTCAGTTCACAGGTGAGTAATGAGCTATTAATGGGGGAAAGTAGGTGGCCCAATAGTGGAGTTCCTGTAGAGTTAAGATCAGGGAAACACAGGCAAGACAGAAGGAGGCCCTCACCTGATACCAATGTCAGACTCACAAGGTGAGCCAGAATGGTCAGAGAATGTCATCAGGAGACTTCTGCTATCTGCTGTAACTGCAGGGAAGGGTCGTCAAGTGATTTGATAGGACCACACCCTCCAGGTCTTCCAGGGTCTGCTTAGGAAAGGGCATCAGCTCTACTGTGGCTAGGCAGTCAGAGAAAGTGGGGAGGCTAGTTAAGCTGTCGGTGGGTGGGAACCAGAGCAGGCCTTAGCTAGGGGTAGGATTTTATACAAATGTTGAAGAACAGTTAAACCTGCTAATGAATCCTCATCATGCCCTTTCAGTTAATTCCTTGGGCTCCCTCAACTAAACATGACAGCAACGAGCTTAAGACCGCATCAGTATCCATGGAAATATTAATAAATAGCTAAATTAGGGAATCTAATCGATGTCTAATCATGACACAGCACCTTGCTTGCCTCAGGTCTCTGTGGCCAGCTGCCCCAGGCTTCTATGAATTTGGACTTCGTTTCTCAGGACCCTCACTTTCTCCTAATGGACAGGATCTAAGTGGGGCTGGTCTGGAAGTGGAGTCGCAGTGACCACCTCTGTGCCTAATTTCTTTCCCATGCTACCTTTTTTTCAACTGACCTTGGAAAACTTACCTTGCTTGCTTTCTTCCAACATGTTGAGATGTTTATAGTTTTGTTCAACATTTTGCTAAGATTTGTTATTTCCTGGGAAGAACTTCAGAAATAATCTTAAGTCATGTTATAATTTTGGTTTGGTCTCTCCACCAAGTCCATAAGGTCACATATGTACAGTTTTGTCTGTATACATATTATAAGAAGGATTTTAAGAACAAGAAAGTGTACTCTGCTTGGTTTGTTCATTTTTCACTGTAGAGTCCTGTATGTAGGGTTTAGATATTGAAAACATTTATTTAATACTTACACAGGAAACAGAGAAACTCACAAATATAAAAATAGGAGAAAGAGTCATTAAGACATCAGAAGAGTGGCTGGAGAGACGACGGCTCAGCAGTTAAAAGCACTGGCTGCCCTTCCAGAGGACCCAGATTCATTTCCCAGCACCCACATGGCAGCTCACAACTGTCTGTAACTCCAGTTCAAGGGGATCTGACACCCTCACACCAATGCACATAAAATAAAGTTCAATACATTCTTTAAAATTTTTTTAAAGAAATCAGAAGAATGATTATTTTAGGAAGAGCTATTGAAATATCAATGAATAAGAAAAAAATAAGTTTTGAACTATAAAGAATCAGTGGAGGAGAATTCTAGAAATAAATGAGGTTATTGAAAATGAGGAAAGAAGCAACAACAATAATAAATTCATGGAGGACGTGAACACTTTCACAGAGGGGCAGCAACACAGAAGTCCCCCCTTACACCCCTTACACCGTGAAGAGACGCAGCCGGTCTTGTTCGTAGAAAGGGAAAGTGCATCAGAACTGATAGAGACTTCTGATGTTCCAGACAGAGTAAAGGTCACCGCATTCAACTTTCTGTTAAAAACTGAAAAACTAGGTAAAATACAGGAGAGAAAATAAAAGTTTACAGCAATTCGACAGTAAGCAATCTGGGTATAGACTCCCAAAAGAAAATAAAGACAAACTAGAAAACGGTAAAGCGGGAGTTTG
>CABHPQ010167482.1:0-22230 GCA_902168405.1 Peromyscus aztecus
TTTTTTTAAAAAGGAAAAACCCCTCCCTTCTTCTTCTCTTCACCTTCCTCCTTTTCTCGCCATGAGGTGTGCACGCCTCCGCTTTCCCTCTTTCCCTCCTTCTCTCTTTCTTCTTCTCTCTCACTTTCTTTCTCGTTCTATCTATTATAATAAACTCTCCACGTGGATGATGTGTCTGCATGGTATGAGTGACTTTCCACACGCCACAGCCCACCACTGTGTCTGCATGGTGTCTCCCTCACCCACCGAGGCACCTTGGCCCAACCTGCCAAGGGCACCCGTGTGCGGTATCATAACATTCTGTCTGAGCGAGTTCTAGGACAGACAGCGCTACACAGAGAAACCCTGTCTCAAAAACAACAACAACAAAGAGTAGCAAGAAGCATTCAGACTCAGGGTTGAAATCAATGAAATAGAAACAACAACAAAAATACAAAGAATCAATGAAAAGAAGAGTTGATTCTTTGAGAAAATCAGTAAGATTGGTAAAATCTTAGTCAAACTAACTAGAAGACAGAGAAGATCTAAACTAATAAAATTAGAAATGAAAGAGGGAACATCACAAACACAACAAGGAAATACAGAGAATCATAAGGACATACTTTAAAAGTCTATACTCCAGGCTGGGCAGTGGTGGCACATGCCTTTAATCCTAGCATTCAGTGGCCAAGGCAGGCAAATCTCTAACTTTCCAGCCAGCCTGGTCTATATAGTTCCAGAGCTATATAGAGAAACCCTGGGGGGGGGGGAGTCTGTACTCCACTAAACTGGAAAATCTAAAAGAAATGAATGAATTCCTTGATACATATTACCTACTGTATAAACTGATGACTTGAGTGCTCCACGGTATGGTTAAGAAGAAGGGTTTTGTGTGTTTTTGTTTGTTGTTGTTTGGTTTTTAGAGACAGGGTTTCTCTGTGTATCCCTGGCTATCTTGGAACTCACTCTGTAGACCAGGCTGGCCTGGAACTCACAGAGATCCACCTGCCTCTGTCTCCTGAGTGCTGGGATTAAGGGTATGTGCCATCACACTCTGACAAGGGGAAGATTTTTATTGTAGATATAAGAGAGAGAGCAGCCAGAGGCATCTGGAAGAGTTCAGAGCAGAGAGAGAAAGTAGACTGAACATGGCCAGCAGCCTGGCCATGGCCAGAGCTATCTGCAAGAGAGTGGAGAATAGCAGAAATTAGAGACTAGAGAAAACAGTGAGAAGCAGGAGCAGAGACAGACAGACAGACAGAAAGAGAAAGAGCAAACATAGCTAGGATAGCAGGGTTATAAGGAGAATGAGTAACTGGGCAGAGGGAAGCTGGAGAGAGTTTAGGGTATGAAAGGAGGTGAGAAGGGCTAGAATGTTAGCATGGACTTGAAATGTCCATAACAGTGCTTGTGATACTGAGGGAACCTGGAGGCCAGCATGAGCTTTGATATGCTGATATGTGCCACAGGTAGCCATATGTCCCTTCTGCCAGAGGTAAGAGAAATGACTCCCTTGGGTAGATTCGAATCAGTTTCATAAGTTCCTGAGGAATATTGGCTTGTATCTAACCACCAGAAATCCTCCTACAGCCCAGGTTGACCCCATTTCTGGATCTTTGGAATGCCTTTTTGAGTGGTGGTACAGACAGACACCCAGGTTCTTTTCTGAGGACATGGCACTGCCCAAACAGTCTTCTACAGAGTAGCCCTACTACAAGTGGGGTGACTTGCAGATCCTGAACACATTTTTTTCCTTTAAGATCCCATATAGCCCATGCTGGCCTCAATCTTGAAGCCTCAGCAATCCTGAGGGCTGGGACTGCTGGTATGAGCTGCCATGCTTGCCTGTGGTTTTATCTTTGGCACAGTGGTTGCACCTTAATCTACTGCTATCTCAGCCAGCAATTGCAACTCCAGTTCCTGGCCTGCTTCTCTGGTAGCAGTCTGGCCACTCAGGCTGCAGCCTGGCAGGAATTCTGTTCCCACAGGCACCAGCCCTGTCAATGCCACTAAAGGTAGCTTTAACTAAATCTCTACCATTCTATTTATAAATAAGACACGAGATTCAAAAGCTGGGGTGAAAACCTGCTAGCTCAGAGGCCCAAACCAAAAAAAAAAAAAAAAAAAAAAAAAAGCCACACCACTCCAAATCCCTCCCAACTACTTCCTGAGTCTCTCTATCTTTCCCGGATGCCCCCTGGCGCTCTATGATTACTTTCTGTCAACTAGTCGCTGACTCAGCCTCCTGACTCGGGGTTCACAGTGATGGAATATCCCCCAACACTTGCCTAAACACCTTCTTCCCAGAAGACTCAGCCCTGCCTGCTGTGGCTGATCCCGGGCATGCCTAGCTCTGCTTACCTGGTGAAGAGTCTTGTCCTTAGCTGCTTTATTTGTTGTGTCTTTTCGTTTTGTTTTTTTTTTTCCTTCCATACACTACACAAGTGCTACGTCACTGTGCTACACCCCAACCCAGTTCTTATTTATTGAATTCATTTATTTATTTTTGTTGGTAGGAGGTGGGGAGGATTGAGACAGGGCTTCCTGCAGCCCAGGCTTGCCTTGAACTAGCCATGTAGCCAAAGTCAGCCTTGAACCTCTGATCCCACCTCCACCTCCCAAGTGCCAGCATTGCAGGTGTGCACCACCAGGACCAACCTAGTCTATTTCATTTCCCTGTAGTCTGTATCGCTGTGTGCTAACCATGCCCTTAACCACTGAGCTGGCTCCGCAATCTAGAAAAAATGGAACAAAGGAATTGAGGATTATCTAAGGCATACTTTTTTTTTTTCTGGCAGTGACAATCATCGGTTCACTTTGTTGCTGTTGTTTTTTTTTCCTTTGTTTTCTTTTCTTTGTTGTCAAGCCAATTCAGAAATAAATAAATAAATAAATAAATGACCTGGAACCCTTTTCTTAAAAGAAGCCATCTCTTTTATCAGGAAATGTAATATCAAAAGCTTGGCTTCAGAATGCCTGTTTTTCCCAGTGCTGAAAGGTCTCTCTATCATCCAGGCACTTCGAGAAGCTGCATAGCACAAATACCAAGGTGTATCTGATGTAATGTTGCACCTTTTACCAACATTTTCAGTCAAGAAAGTCACCTTTGGAGTTGGTTCACTTGCGTTTCCTTAACTGACCCTTGAATCCATTTAAAAACTCCAATGTGTCTCCTCACTCCGGTGTAACGGCTGCACTGTATGGTACAGAACAGGCACTTGCCTTAGAAGCACAGCCCAGCAAAAGGACCATCTCTTAAAAAATTTACAAGCAAAGGATACCAGACCTGTTGGTACCAATGCACTCTGCAGGGTGACATCTCACTGCCTAAACATCAATATCTCTTTAACTCTAGAAAAGTTGTGGTCCCGACTCAATTACAAATCCAGCTGGCTTTAGAGTTGGAATGTGGCTCTCTCTCCTTCTCTAAACCCAAGCATGTTGCTAAAAGAAAAAATTAAGAGATTCTGTTTCATATCGAAAGAGCCAACTGGTATGAGAGAGAAGAAAGCCAGTAATCTAGGGACTATTGTCAAGATTCTATTTCTCTCCATGCCTATTCTTGATTCTTTAGAATCCTTCTTTAAATACCTTGCCATCTTAAATTTTTTTTAAAGATTTATTTAATGTACTTTGGGGTTTTGCCTACACGAATGTCTGTAAGAGGGTGTCAGATCCCCTGGAACTGGAATTACAGACAGTGTGAACTGCCATGTGGGTGCTGGGAATTGAACCAGGGTCCTCCGGAAGAGCAGTCAGTGCTCTTAACCTCTGAGTCATCTCTTCAGCACCATCTTAAAATTTAAACTTTCCATTTTGATATTAATAATGTTTAAGTTTTCCACAGGGAACAATAAATTCTCCTAACAGCAATCTCTGAAGCCTCCGGAAGGAAGATAGAACCCCTGGTTCATAATGATGCCATTGAGCCGATAAGCACCACTCAATGATCAGCTTTGGACTGCAAAGTGTTCAGGCTGGTTCCAAGATGGCTAGCTGAGATGGTCCATCATAGTACACTTCTAGCCAGAACTTAGGATAAGCTTTACTCATAACTTGGAGACTGACTAAGAATATTACAGCCAGTTCCTATGAGACCTAACCATTGTTTTAGTTTTTCACAGGATCCCATGGAGATACCAACCCCCTGCCAGACAGCAGGAAGCAATTCTAAGAAAACTACGCCCCTCTTCCAGAAGATTTTGTTTTCTTGGGGTTATGGAAAATTGTCATCTGTTAGGGTTCAGTTTTAAGTTATAATAAGTTTGGGGCCGGGCGTTGGTGGCGCACGCCTTTAATCCCAGCACTCGGGAGGCAGAGCCAGGCGGATCTCTGTGAGTTCGAGGCCAGCCTGGGCTACCAAGTGAGCTCCAGGAGAGGCGCAAAGCTACACAGAGAAACCCTGTCTTGGAAAAACCAAAAAAAAAAAATAATAATAATAAGTTTGGGGGTAGAACAATAAAGTTTAGACTCAAGATTCTCTTGGAAAAGGAAAAAAAGGGGAATAGATAGGATAGGATAATAAGGTAGATTATTGTATCTACTTGTAGACTAAATCAGTAACTATCAGCTTTAGGTAATCTGCACTGGTATGGATTCTTGTATATTGATACAAATGTAAAATTATTTTTCTATTTCTGTTTAAGATAATTTGTATATTGATACAAATACAAAACTATATTTGCCATATTGTACATCTGTTCCTACTCCTGTGTGAAAAATTTTGCATATTGATACAAATGTAAAATTATATTTGTCATACTGTATGTATGTTCTACCTCTGCTTAGGATATTTTATATATTGATACATATTAAGGATATTGTTGTCATATTGCACTATATATTTCTACCTCTGATTGAGAGATTTTTTTTACATTGTCACAAATTCAAGGTCATTGTCCTTATACTGTACATCTGTTTAAAGATTGTTTACTCTTATAATGTAAACCCTTAGTCTTTAAGTTATTTAGGTTGATAAGATTTACAGGTTAATAGTCACCCATGCTTGTCATATTTATAGTCATGTTAGTTAGGCTTTCTAGATATACAGAAATATATGTTGGATGGATAGGTAATCTTCAAACACTTCATAGACCTAGAGAATATGGCATTTAAATGTTCTAATTACTTAGAATTCTGTTGACGTTAGACATGATTGCTCCTGGCACCATCAATCTACTCCCAAGAGGATATTAGGCATCGAAGACACTTTATATGGAGTTTGTCTTCTTCTTGGCAAAAATGGCCTATTGAACAAAGAACTGTCCTTGCCTTCACTGATGACAGTAAGCACTCTGTCCAATGGGGTCGAGCTGGACAAAGGATAAGCAACTGCTGAAACTTGCCAAGATACAGTAAGATGATCTTTCAAAATTCCTGCTTCTGAAAATGCTTCTGTCTGATATTCTAAGCCTATAGCAAAAAAAAAAAAAAAAAAAAAAATGGATGCTCCAATGTTGCAGAGAAACATTGGGTGACTGTCTAGACAGCCAGCTGTCTCCGTCATTTCTTGCAAATTTCAGAAGTTGCTCGCTTGCACTTCCTGTTTACTCAGGTAATATTATTTTCCTTCTCAGGTCTTTGATGGGGTTGAAGACTAGATAGTTACAGTCACAACCTCTCATATCTTAGCTAAGAGCATATTAGGTAATAGATTTAGATTCTTCTGGATAGGACAGCTGTTGGAGTAATCTCTGCAATTTGCCATTTACCTACGATCTGGACATTTAGTATGCTTCTTACTTGACGTTGTTCTTGTTGGTTGTAGTTCCATTTTTGTTTATGTTATTTTCCTTTGTTTCTCCTGGATAATACTTGATAATTATTCTTATTGTATGTAGTTTGCATTAAGTTTAGAACCTTCTTATTTAGACAGAAAGGGTAAATGTAGTGGTATTTGCTCCACCCATGACCTTGAGCTATACAGCCCAAAGGAGGCGGTGCTTTTTGCCTGTGGATGTGACCTCTTAAAAGGAAAGTTAGAACCGGGCGGTGGTGGCGCACGCCTTTAATCCCAGCACTCGGGAGGCAGAGCCAGGCGGATCTCTGTGAGTTCGAGGCTAACCTGGTCTACAAAGCTACACAGTTCCAGGAAAGGCGCAAAGCTACACAGAGAAACCCTGTCTCGAAAACAAAGAAAAAAAAAAAAAAAGGAAAGTTAGAGGGGTCATGGTCTCTTCTTGTCATGATTGGAGATGGGACAGCCAGGTGCATTAGCTCCCAGATGGATCAGAGGAAGATTTCAGCTGTTTACTTGGTTCTGTATTTCATGAGTGTATTTCCCCAACTTGTATCTTAATAAATTCCCTGATAGCTCTTAAGCAGACTCCTGTGGATTTCTTGCATAATCTGGCGCTTCTATGCAACCATCATCTGGTCAAGACGGCAACTTTCCTGTGCTCTTTCCAGTCAATGTTGTCACCAGGAAGGACTTCCCTTTCCTGGCTTCTAGCACCATCTGTCAGTTTGTCCTACTCCTAAATTGTATGAGAGTAGTCAAAAATGACAGCTTACACCTGCAGTCTCAACACTCAGGAAGCCAAGGCAAGAGAGCTGCAGTCAGGGAGGCCAGCCAGAGCTATATAGTGAGATCCTGTCTAAAAAACAAAAAATAGAGCTGGACTGTGGTGGCGCACTCATTTAGTCCTAGCACTTGGGAGGCAGAGGCAGGTGGATCTCTGTGAGTTGCAGGACAGCCTGGTCTACAACGTGAGTTCCAGGACAGTCAGGGGTGCACACAGAGAAACCCTTTCTTTAAAAACAAAAACAAACAAACAAAAAAATAGAGGGCTGAAGACATGGCTCAGGGGTTAAGAGCACTGAATGCTCATCCAGAGAACCCAGTTCAATTCCCAGCACCTACATGGCTGCTCACAGCCATCTTGTAACTCCAGCTCCAAGGTGATCAAATGCCCTCTTCTGGTCTCTGTGGGCATTGCACACACACATTGTGCACAGATATTTATGCAGACAAAAAAAACAAACATCCATAATTACTACTACTACTACTACTACTACTACTACTGATGATGATGATGATGATGATACTTCTAATAAATATATTTTAAAACAGAGTGCTGGGGAAATGGCTGAGTTGGCAAAATGGTTGCCTTTTACTTGGGTAGCCCTGAGTCCGATCTCTAGCACTGGATAAAATAGGAGTATTGGATTGGGTGGTGGTGCATGCCTTTAATCCCAGCACTCAGGAGGCAGAGGCACACAGATCTCTGTGAGTTCTAGTCCAGTCTGGTCTACAGAGTGAGTTCCAGGACAGCCAGGGCTACACAGAGAAACCATGTCTCAAAACACAAAAACAAACAAACAAACAAAAAAATACAGGGGTGATGGTCCATTCCTATAATCCAGACACTCGGGAGGTAGAGACAGGAAGATTAGAAGCAAGTTCACATTCAAGACCAGCCTGGACAACATATGAGTCCTTGTTGCAAAAAACAGATGTGTGGTGATGTTTTGTTTGTGCTCTAACAAATAAAACTTGCCTGGAGATCAGAGTGTGGCGCTAGCCACTAGAGGCCAGGCAGTAGTGGCACATGCCTTTAATCCCAGCACCTGGGAAGAGGAAACAGGAAGTGATATGGCTGGGTGAAGAGAGGAAGTGATAAGGCAGGGTGGAGACAGGAGCTTGACCCCTTTCAATTTGAAGATTCCTAGAGATAAGAAGTCTTTCTAGTGGTTGGCTGCTCTGCTTCTCTGATCTTTCAGTTTTCACCCTGATATCTGACTCTGGGATTTTATTATTAAGACCAATTAGAATTTGAGCTACAATGCCGGGCGGTGGTGGTGCACACCTTTAATCCCAGCACTCAGGAGGCAGAGGCAGGAGGATCTCTGTGAGTTTGAGGCCAGCCTGGGCTACAGAGTGAGTTCCAGAACAGGCTCCAAAACTACACAGAGAAACCCTGTCTCGAAAAACCAAAAAAAAAAAAAAAAAAAAAAAAAGAATTTGAGCTACAGAGATGAGACAGGAAAAGGAAAATAAAAAGGTTATATATGATTGAAATCATAGAGTATGACACATATTCACTGAAAATCATTTCTACGAGGTTCCTTGGTATTGCTGTACACATAGTAATGAGTCTTTCCTATGTTGCTGGGGCTTGCCTTGAAGCCCTGAGCTCAAATGATCCTTTTGTCTTAGCCTGCTGAGCAGCTAGAATGACAGCTAGATGCCACCATGTCCCAAGAGGAATTCATTCTTTTCATTGACGCAAAGTATTCCTTTGTATAAATACATCATAGTTTGTCAGTTTTCCTGGTTACTAGACTTTAAGTTTTTTGGCTCTGGCTCTTGTAAATAAAGCTGTTATGATGGTACATTGTGTTTTGTGACAAGGTCACATGTAGCCCAGACTGGCCTCAAACTTGCTCTACAACAGTGGTTCTCAACTTTCTAATGCTCTGATCCTTTAATACGGTTGCTCATGTTGTGGTGACCTCCAACCATAAAATTAATTTTGTTGCTACTTTATAACTGTAATTTTGCTATTGTTATGAATCGTAATGATCTGTGTTTCAGATAGTCTTGGGCAACCCCTATGGAGGGGTTGAGATTCACAGGTTGAGACCCACTTATCTACAGCCAAAGATAACTTCAAACTCCTGAGCCTCCTCCCTGTACCTCCCAAGTACAAGAAGTGATGAGGATTGAAGCCACCAAACCCATGGCATTGCACATGTGAGCCAAGCATTCCACTGAGCTACATCCACAGCCCCTGAAAGTATTAGTCACTCCTCCACAAAAAGCTTTGCTTTGCTGTTAGGACCTAAGTCCTATACCTCACGCACCTCACTCTCCTTTGCTAAGACAGGGTCTCACTCTGTACTCTGGGAAAAGTGGACTGGAATGCCTTCAGCCTTCACAGTGTTGGGAATCACAAGTGGGCACCCACCACACCCAGCACCTTGCATCTCTTAAACAGACTCCTAATGATAAACAGAATACCAAAAGGCTGAGTGGTTTTCCTGAGTCCCATGAAGAGCAATGGACAGTACTGAGAGTCTACCACCCTAGCACAGAGGTCAGCAGAAGGTTTCAACTTGGCCAGGCTGCTCAGTCCTCTCCAGTACCCCTAGGCCTTGCTCAACAGGCCAGAATCTGTGATCCCTTTGTTAGGATGGAATTGAATTCCCTGGAGTTTCTGTCCCAGCCCTGGCCAGTAACTCCAGTAACCAGAGCTGTGTGAGAAGAAAAGGCCAAGCCACCGGGGAAGCCACACCCCAATCAAAGGTGAGGTCTCAGGTGAGTTGTGCCAAGGGCTACTGCTCGGCTTGGCCCTCCTCTCCCAAGCACCCAGGGCATGTGCGTCCAGCACTGCACACACACACCCCGCTGCCGTCCTGCTTAGTTTTTAACACACAGAGTTCTCTGCTCATCTCTCTCACATCCAGCAGGTATCCTGGAGCTAGGGCACCTCTCCTACTTCCATCCCGAGCCTCCAGATACGTGAGATGCACCAGAGTTCTGGGTGGGGCCTTTGAACTCCCTACTTTCCTCTTTCAGCCCCAGATCCTCTCAGATTCCCACAAATGGGCTCTAGCCAGGAAGGGTGGGGCTACTCCTGGGACCATCAGGAGGAACCAGCCACACATAGTCAGTGACAGTGTGGTGGCAGGAAGCAGCCTTTCACCTGTCTCTGTGCCTCCAGCCAACCCTAGTGGACCATGTCCCAACACCTGTTCCTCCCAGTTGTAATGATGGGTAAGTTTAGAGGACAGGGCTTCCGGGAGCCCGGACACCAGCACCCCGAGAGCTGGAAAGCAGGGTGTATGTCCTGCATCCTTTCTAGGCAGTGAGATGTCAAAAGAGGCAGAGAAGTCGAGTGTCAAGAGGAAGAAGGGGAAGGTGGCAAAAGGAGGGAAGGGCCGTATCAGGAGCCTGAGGGACTGTGTGGAAGGGAAAGGGCAAAGGGAGGCCCCGGGTGTCCTGGCGAGATGGAACACTGTAAACCTGGGTGGAGAGAGGGAGAGCCACGGCTAAGTGCATCATCTCTCCAGCCTTCCCCTGCCTCCCTCTTGTCTTCCCAGTGGCCAGCCCCATCCCAGGAGCCTTCCAGGACTCAGGTAAGACTGCTAGGCAGGGGAAAGTCAACTGCAGCAGCCTTGTGCAGGCTGGTCAAGGAGCTGAAACAACAGCAATCGGGGAGGCAAGGTGGAGTTAGAGCGGGAAGGTGGGGGCTGGGCAAGGTCGGGGTTGCAGTAACAAGCATCTTTCTCTACCTCCTGTCTTCCAGCCGTCAGTCCTACCCAAGGAGAATTTGAAGACTTAGGTGAGAGAGGCATGAGTTGCCTTGGATCTTAGGGGTTTTTGGTTGGTTGGTTTGTTTGGTGTCCCCCGCCCCTGGAGGGGGGTGTCGTTATTTTGTTGTTTTTCGAGACAGGGTTTCTCTGTAGCTTTGGCTGTCCTGGAACTCACTCTGTAGTCCAGGCTGGCCTCAAACTCACAGAGATCCGCCTGCCTCTGCCTCCCAAGTGCTGGGACTAAAGGCGTGGGCCAAATCACTGCCCGGCTGTGTTTTGTTTTTTGAGACAGGGTTTCTCTATATAGTCCTGGCTGTCCTGAAGCTCACTCTGTAGACCAGGCTGGCTTCACACTCTCAGAGATCTGCCTGCCTCTGCCTCCTGAGTGCTGGGACTAAAGGCGCGATTCTTAAAGAAGTTTCAAGCTGGCTAGGTCATGAGTGAATTGGAAGTGCCCAGGAACTCAACCGTGCCTTGGTCAAGTTCAGAAGGGCAAATTGAAGGAGTGGATGGAGGCTCAGGCTTTCTCTCCGGTTACCAGGGTCTCTGGAGTACGAGGGTCGGAGGGGGAGGGGGTTTTGACTTCCAGGGTTCTCCATTCTAGACTGCGGCCGCCCTGAGCCCTCTTCCCGCATCGTGGGGGGCTCCGACGCCCATCCGGGCACTTGGCCATGGCAGGTGAGCCTGCATCAAGGTGAGGGCCACATCTGCGGGGGCTCGCTCATCGCCCCTTCCTGGGTCCTCTCCGCTGCTCACTGTTTCGTGACGTGAGTACAGTCTTTGTCCAGCTCTCCTTCAAAGGCTAACCTCGCCCTGCAGCTCGACCTTCCCTGCTTATTCTACCTGCCCAGCGATGCCATACTGAATAGGAATAGGAATCGTCTTTCCAACGCCTCCACTGACATCTCCATGTCCTATTTGACCCTTTCAACCTCCACTGTCTCAGCCCCAAGGTGATTTGTTGACTCCGTGAACAGGAATGGGACCTTGGAGCCCGCGGACGAATGGTCAGTCCTGCTAGGCGTGCACTCCCAGGACGGACCCCTGGACGGCGCGCACTTGCGCTCAGTGGCCGCCATCCTGGTGCCGCACAACTACAGCAGTGTGGAACTGGGCGCCGACTTGGCTCTGCTGCGCCTGGCCTCGCCCGCCAGGCTGAGCCGCTGGGTGCGGCCGGTCTGCCTGCCTCGTGCCTCGCACCGCTTTGCTCACGGCACCGCCTGCTGGGCCACTGGCTGGGGAGACGTCCAGGAGGCTGGTGAGTGGGACGAGCGAGCGACCGCATTTGCAGATGCGGGTCCCGGGGCGCCCTAAAAGCTGGGTCCTCCGGTGGGTGGGTGGCCCCTCAGAAGCCGGGCCTAAAGGGAGGGACCCAGGCGTTCTGATCCACGGAAAATTCCTAACTTCCCTCAATGTACCCTCCTCTGCCCCAGAGGTCGCCCCACCTCTGTCTGGCCTCACCTTTTCTCCCAGTTTTTGTTTTTTGTTCTTCCTTTTCTTTTCTCTTCTGGATTTAGGCCGGACTCGGGTTCCGTCCCAGCTCTTTCAGACAAAGCATTCCCCCTGCACGTTTCCTCCTGTGAAAGGAGGAAAACAGCTCCCAGGGGTGTTGGGTGGTTCAGACGAGAAAACCCAAGAGAAGCCTATTGCCCAGCGGCTAGCACAGCCGTACTTAATGGGCTGTGGTTGCCTTCTGTCATAGCTGTTCAAGTACTGACCCTTAGCACCGCTGGTTCTTCCGTATTCCTCCCTTCCGTCCTCCCTATCCCTCCTCAGTCCATTCCCCACTTCGCTGCTCCCTACTCAGGACATTCATTCACTCACTCTTCTGCTGAAGATGTCTCTATAAGCCAGACCTGTGTTAGACAAGCACTGAAAAGAGATACACCAGTGAACATTCTCAGAGATCATGCTGGGAGGCAAACCATGAAATCAGTTAATAAGTAGATGCGGTGTCTGAAGGTGTCGGGAGGCAGGCTACTCTTCCATTTTCAACCATCCCTATTACTCGGTGTTACTTTGCCACTAGCAAACATATCCCCAGCTATTGCACGTCCGCTTTGGTGTGGGCACTTCGAGAGGAGCTTGTGGAGGAGATGCCCCAGGTGCTGCCTGCAGGGGTACCATGCGGTCGGGAGATGTCAGGGAAGAGTGACCATAAGTACCTGGGAAGTCTTTGTGGAAAGAGAGCATCCTGATGTGGGCCTTCAGATCAGGAGATTTCCGGGGAGAAGGTGTGGAGAGAGGATGTGCTACTTGGAGGCCGGCGGAGGGCCCCAGAGAAAAGCCAGGATGCTAGACTGAGTGCCAGGGCAAAGCTCACAAGGATGCCCAGGCCGGATATGGAAGATCTTAAGGTCAGTCTAAGAGACTGAGGGACAGAGTAGCTATCAACTCAGGGGTCCCCCGACCACCCCCAGACTCCCTTAGCTGAGCTTCAAGGACAGGCTCAGCCATAGCCTGGCCTCTTGGGATTCTGGGTGAGACTGAAAAGACCTCTTTGCCTTCGATACCCCTCTCTGGCTCCTGAGACTTTTCATCAGAAGTAGCAGCTGGGCTGAGTGTAGTGGCACACACCTTTAAGGCAGAGGCAGATGGATCTCTGTGAGTTCAAGGTCAGAATGTTCTACATAGGGAGTTCCAGAACAGCTAGAGTTGCATAGTGAGACCCTGTCTCAAAAAAAAAAAAAAAAAGTAGCAGCTGGTAGTGGTTATATGCACCTGGAATCCCAGAAGGTCAGCACCGGGGCCCCAGGTTGAGCCTGGAGCATCCATTTATTGTTCTTGGTAAAAACTCAGAGCTGAGTTATAGAAACATTCTTCCTGGAAGGAGCAGGCACAGAGTGAATTAGGAAGCCGGCCAGTCAGGAGGGTGAGTTGCTCATTCAGACCCAGGGTTATGCTGCCTGCACTGGTGAGTTACAGTGGAAACAGCGATGTCCCAAGCAGCTTGGGAACTAACTGGGGAAGGTGAATTAAGGCTCAGCGGTTATAAAGCATTGCTGCTCAGACAGAGGACCCAGGTTTGCTTCCCAGCACTCACATGGTAGTTCACAACCAAATGTAATTCCAGATACCTCCAGTTCCAGGATATCCTGTGCCCTTTTCTGACCTTTGTGGGTACCAGGCACATAAGTGATACAATCGAGCAAAACCCTCATATACATAAAATAATCTTTTAAAAGGGGGAGAGGGGCCGGGCGGTGGTGGCACACACCTTTGGTCCCAGCACTTGGGAGGCAGAGACAGGTGAATCTCTGAGTTCGAGGCCAGCCTGGTCTATAGAGTGAGTTTCAGGACAGCCAGGACTACAGAGAGAAACTCTGTCTCAAAAAACCAATAAAATAAAAGGGGGACAGGGATGACACCCAAATTCTTTTTGATGTTAAAGGCATGTGGTATAACACTTATCCTAAAGTCCAGTTTCTGTGTTTGGCAAATGGATACAAGACTGTATCTAATACACATGATACCTTTGTGAAGAGCATGCTCTTTTTTGGGACAAATGCAGCATCAGAGTTGAGAGCTTCATGATTCTGGCTCCTCCATGTGTACGTTACTGTCTGGGGACCTTGTATCGTACACCTCCTGTACCATCACCTGTGACAGCTCTCACTGGCTGCTTGCAGGGGTCAAACCTAAGCAAAGCACTCAGGGAGAAGATACGAGCAGCAGATAATGTGATGAAAGTGGTGGCCCAGGTGCCATCTTTGTTTTCTATTGGTGAAATTATTAAGGCCACTCCACGTAGTTAAAAGGGAGATTTATTTAGTGGCGTAACTTACAAATGAAGGGATAGGTAGGTTGCAGGGTCTGGGAAAGACGCAGTGCAGTCCGGTGGTGTTCTCTGGAGAACTCTGCTCGGTCTACCTCCAGCGTCCAGGGTCCAGGCAACAAGAAAGGGTGGTGCATCCGGATCTCGGGTCTTCAGGGCCCTCTCTTGGCCCCGCTTTGTAGGCGTGACAGTTACCGAAGCCTCGATGGGGGTTGGAACTTCCAGATCAAAGCTGGAATGGCTACCCACTACAGTTTTCCTTAAGGCAGGGTCTCACATTGCCCAGGATGGCATCAAACATGCTATGCAGCTGAGGGTGACCTTGAGTGTCTGATTCTCCACTTCCCCTTCCCCAAGTTCTGGGATTACAGCCATGTGCCACCATAGCTGGACTGTTCAGTTCCGGCGACCGAACACAGGCCTTTATGCATGTTAGCAAGCTGTCTACCAACTGAGCTACATCTCCAGACCCAGTGGGGGCGTATTGATGGGACTATCCAGGAGGGGTAAAGCCGAGGCCTGGGGAGATGAGTGTGTCATACCTGACTCACAGTATCTGTTCTCTGGTTCTGCCCTCAGACCCTCTGCCTTTCCCGTGGGTGCTACAGGAAGTGGAGCTAAGGTTGCTGGGAGAGGCTGCCTGTCAGTGTCTCTACAGCCGGCCTGGCCCTTTCAACCTGACTTTCCAGCTGTTGCCAGGGATGCTGTGTGCTGGCTATCCAGAGGGACGCAGGGACACCTGCCAGGTGAGGAGAGGTCTCCTAATCCAGAGAAAGCAGCGAAGGAGTAGACAAATATTTGAGCCTTGTCTTCAGTGGAATCTGGTTTGGGGAGTATGGCTCAGGGGTACAGTATATGCCTAGAACCTAGGAGGCTCTGAGTTTATTCTCTGGCAACAAAACAAACAAAAACCCAAAGACAGCCCATGGAGCCTGGCATAGCAGGGCACACTTGTAATCTCAGCACTTGGAAAGTAGAAACCAGAGGATCAGCTCAGGGCCTGCCTGAGCTACATAGAGGTCAGCCTAGGCTACATGAGACCCTATCTCAAAACAAAACAAAAGGATCATCAATGAGTAGGACTGACATAAAGATTATAGGTGAATGAAAGCCAGGATCCAACACGCATACCTGTTACCCATGGGAGGGAGTATAACGCAACAAAGCATCAGACTCTAGAGTTAGTTACTGTGCCACCTGCCCCTGTAGCCCATGAGGCATGGGTTAGGGCTGGGGAGAGAATGGAAAAGGACAGACGTGCACACGGCAGAGCTGGAATTAGACTCCCACCATTGGGAATCTTGGGGTGTTTATTAGGCACAGCACAGGGGAAGGGTTAGCTGGTCTCAGTAGGAGGTCTTAGATCAGCAGTCTCAGGCTGTAAACTCCCCAAGGGAAGCTGCAGTTGCTAGTCTTTGCACCCACTGATAATTGTTTTAGACTCCTGAGTTGAGCTTTGCCACCCATCTTGAGCATGGTCCATATGAGGAAATGGCTTTGCCAATATCTCATGGGTCCAAGGCTTTGGTGTCCTTGACATGGCCTTGCTCATGTCAACAATACACATTCACTCAGGACTTCCCTCGCTCAGGGCTTTCTCCATCCTTCACAAATCCAGCACCACCAGCTCTGAGCTGTGCAGCTTTGCCCAGATGTTCACACTTCACATCTGAAGTGACAATAATTGTGTTACCTACATCAAAGTATTGTTACCATGATTAGTGACCTCACAAGATCTTAAAAAGCATTAGCTATTATTTTTTTCCAAAGTCCAGCCTATAACATAGCACTTGTTGCTTAGTAGGTACCTATCAAATAGTTAATGAGAAAAATGAATTAATTCTCCACAAAGGGAATTTTCCAGATGATTGGCTAGTGGCCAAAACAATATATTTGAAATAATTTTTTTGAGAAATGAAACCTAGCATTGATGGTAGTGGTGTGGATGGTTCTGAGCTTCCAGGACCCATAGACATAATCAGTTTCTTTCTTTCCTTTTCTTTCTTTCTTTCTTTGTTTGTTTGTTTATTTATTTATTTTGGTTTTTTTTTTTTTCGAGACAGGGTTTCTCTGTAGTTTTGGTACCTGTCCTGGCCTCGAACTCACAGAGATCCGCCTGGCTCTGCCTCCCGAGTGCTGGGATTAAAGGCGTGCACCACCACTGCCTGGCCCAGTTTCTTTCTTTCTTTTTTTTTAAATTTAGATTTATTTATTTTTATTTTATGTTTATGAGTGTCTTGCCTACATGTGTGCTACATGGGTGTAGTGCCTACAGAGGCCAGAGGAGGGCACAAGATCCCCTAGAACTGTAGTTTCAGATAGTTATCAATCAGCCAGCATGTGAGTGTTGGAAACCAAATCTGGGTCCTTCCCAAGAGCAACAAACGCTCTTATAACCACCGAGCCCTCTCTCCAGCTCTGGTCACTTGCTTTCCCTCACCCTGGATATCTTTTATTCACTTTTAGACAATTTCACACCTGTATACAATGTCCGTTGGTCATATCCACCCTGAACTCGCCCTCCTTCTCCCATCAGAAACCCCAACACCCCTCCCACCCCCACCTCCATTTTTGCATCTCGCTTGAGTCCCGTTAGCGCTGCCTGCTGGGGTGCTGGCTGGCTTCCTTAGTCTGAGCATGCGCAGGTAAGCTGCAGTGAGTTTCTGAGGGCAGTGGTCATCTCATGACTGAAGACAGCGTATCCCATCGCTCCTCCAGCTCCTAGGTTCTTCCAGCTCTGACTCTGCCCTGTTCCCTGGAGAACAGTCACAGGGTGTTGACACAGGTGTTCCGCCTAGTGGTGAGCACTGAGCGGTCACTTGTTCTCAGCACCCTGACCAGTTACGGGTCTCTGCATTAACGGATGCCCACTGCAGAGAGGCGCTTCCTGATCAAGGCTGAGAGTCGCGTTGATCTATGGGTATAAACATAAATATTTAGAAGGCAGTTTGACAACGTGCATTCAGCAAAACAATAGTAGTAGATTCCCCACTAGGACCCATGACCCCGTGGTTTACAGTTCCAGGGGTAGAATCCTTCCTGCAGAGTAGGCTTCAAAATCAATCAGAAAGCAGGTGGTTACCTCCACGACCTTCATACCACTAGTTCATCAATGGACACATCTTGCTTGTCAGGTTGGTATTGTAGGATTCAGTGTCCACCGCTGGGAAATACTGTTGATGAATTGAATTCTCCACCAGCTTTCACAGCACTTCCCAGCACTATGAAAACTAGCCAGCAGGGAAGAAGTGTTCTGGTCAGTTTCAGGTTTGTTTCTCTGTGTCCTGCAACCCAAGTGTACTGTTGTCTACAGTAGAGTCTTACCATCTATGGTGGGCAATCAAGAGCAATATCAATGCTCTGTGTTGTTTTGGGAGCCTCTGGGGCCTCCCTGACCAACAACTCATAGGGAGGTGTTCCCCCTGACGCTAAGACTTTCTTTTAATAACCTGTGGCTTCTTGGGGAAGCTGTCCACAAATACAGCGTACTTGTGTTCAAACTCCTTTTAAAACTATATATATATATATATATATATATATATATATATATATATATATATTTAAAACAGGGTCTCACTGTGTATTCTTGGCTGCCTAGAACACTCTTTGTAGAACAAGCTGTTAATTATATTTTTACCCAAACTCCTGGGTTTCCATAAGGGTTTTCCATAACTCTTTAGTTTTGGTTAACTTATCCAACTCTCCTCCCTCCTATCCACCCATCCCTATCCCAGTGCCCCCCCCTTATATCATGTGTTCCGCCCTGAGGCTTCTTCCCCTTCTGCTCTCAGGAGCCCCTTCTAGCTTCCTGACTGCTGCAGCCACTATACATTAAACATGCAAAAATCTAGACACTTAGAGCTAAGATCTACAGATGAGAGAGAGTATGCGGCATTTATCTTTTCTGGGCTTGGATCTCCTCACTTAATATAGTATTTTTCAATTCCACCCACTTTCCTGTAAATTTCATTTTTTTTAACAGCTGAATAAAATTCTATTGTGCGTCGTCACTGCATTTTCATAGTCATTAATCAGCTGAGGGACGTCTAGGCTGATTTCATTTTCTAGCTACTGTGAACAGAGCAACAGTGAACATGTATGGGCAGGTTTCTCTGTAAGAGAATCTAGCTTTTTGAGGAGCCTCCACACTGACCTCTATAATGGGTGCTCGAATTTACACTCCTACCAATAATGGATTAATGTTTCCCTTTCCCCGAATCCTCATCAGCATTTGTTGTCATTTATTATTATTTTCTATATTTTGAAAATAGCCGTTCTGGGACTGGAGAGATGGTTCAATGGTTAAGAGCACTGGATGCTCTTCCAGAGGTTCTGAGTTCAAATCCCAGCAACCATGTGGTGGCTCACAACCATCTGTAATGAGATCTGATGCCCTCTTCTGGCAAGCAGGCATACATGCAGACAGAGCATTTGTACCTAAAAAAATACATAAATAGACTGGGCAGTGGTGGCACACACCTTTAATCCCAGCACTCGGGAGGTAGAGCCAGGCCGATCTCTGTGAGTTCGAGGCCAGCCTGGGCTACAGAGTGAGTTTCAGGAAAGGTGCAAAGCTACACAGAGTAAACCCTGTCTCGAAAAACCAAAACAAAAAAAACAAACAAATAAATAAAAAATTTTAAAGCCCCTTTTTTAAAAAAAAAGAAAGAGGAGTTGGGGATTTAGCTCAGAGGTAGAGAGATTGCCTAGCAAGCACAAGGCCCTGGATTTGGTCGTCAGCTCCAAGATGAAAGACAGAGAGAGAGAGAGAGAGAGAGAGAGAGAGAGAGAGAGAGAGAAAGGAGAGAAAGGAAAGAAGGAAGGAAGGAAGGAAGGAAGGAAGGAAATAGCCATTCTAAGTGGGGTTAGATGGAATCTCAAAGTAGTTTTTTATCTTATTAATTAAAACTTTATTGTAAAGAACTTGGGGAAAACCTTCATGCTCTGAGAGTATCCAGACCTGAAGTTATACATCTGAAAGAACCCCTATTCAGTTAGAACAGCCGTTCTGAAACTACAGACTTTCACATTCGGTTTTACACTTTTAATATCAGTTATGTTTTTATGCACTACTTTCTTTTTTGCTCAGAGCTGAGAAATATTCCATTTTATCCATGTACCAGGTTTTCATCCATTATCTGTTGGTGGACAATTATATTGGTTCCGTTGCCTTGCTATAGTGAATACAGCAGCGATAAACATGAGACTGCAAATATCTCTGTGGTAGCGTATGGAGTTCTCTGTGTACATGCCCAGGATTGGCTTAGATTAATTATAGGGTAGTTCTGTTTTTGTTTTGTGTTTTTGAGGAACCTCCCAACTGGCTTCCATAATGGTCATGTTAATTTGTGCCTCCCACGGACAGTGAATAAGGGCTCCTCTTTCTTCACATCTGCAACACTCAGTAGTTTTAATTTGCATTTCCCTGATGGCTAATGGTGTTGAACACTTTAAAAATGTTTAGTAGGTTTTTTGTATGTCTTCTCTTGAGAACTCCCTGTTCAGTTCCATGGACCATTTTTTTTATTGGATTGCTTGATTTCTTTATGTTTAATTTCTTGAGTTCTTTGAATATCCCACACTATAGTGTTCATTGAACTTCCTGAGCTTGGAAACATGGCTCAGCAAGTACATGTCTCACCGTCCAGCTTGACAGCCTGAGTTCGATCCTCAGGACCCACATGGTGGAAGGAGAGAGAGAACTGAGTCCTGAGAGTTGTTCTTTGACCTTGACATTCTGGCCATGGTACTTGAGTGTGCGCACACACACAATAAATAAATAAATGTAATTTTAAAAACAGAAAGGCTGGACATTGTGGCACATGCCTGTAATCCCAGCCCTCAGGAGGCAGGGACAGGCAGAGATCTCAAGAGCTCAGATTAGACAGGGCACATAGTCTCGAAAACAAAATTCCTTAACTATGAAAAACGTTGCTTATCTAGCTCGTTAGAGGCTAGTCACATGTAGCCACTGAATGCCTGAAATGTGTTGTTGAAAAGGAACAAAGGAAAAGTAAAGCTACACATGTGTTCCAGGCCTGTAATTCCGGGTAACACATGGAAGACTGAGGCACGAGATCACAAATTCAGATCTCGGAAGCTAAGCAGGGGCCTGGAGGCCAGCCAGAAATATACAGCAAGACCTTGCTAGGGGACTGCAGGGGAGGAAGGAAGGAAGACAAGGACTCAGCCAGGAAGGACTTACTCCAAAGCCTGGCCACCTGAGTCCTATCCCCGGAACTGGATGTGGAGGGAGAGAGCAGCCCTCCAGCCATTCTCTGATCTCTGTGTGTGCTGTAGCATACACAGCTCCTCCCATCACACATGATATCGATAAAATAAATACATTTTAAGAAAAAAGAGCCCATGAGATGGCTCAGAGGCGATAAGTATTTGTCACACAAGCGGCTTAAGTTCAATTCCTAGAACCCACATAAAGGTGGAAAGAGTTGTCCCCCAACACACACACACACACACACACACACACACCCCACGCACGCACACACGCATGAAAAAAGTTGAGAGAAACACTGGGGGTAGTTCATTTGTTAGAGTGCTCGGCTAGCCCTGAATTTGCCCTGCAGCACCACAGAAGTGGAAAGCCATGGTGCATGCCTATAATCCCAGAACTCATGAGGTGGTAGAAGCAGAAAAATCGTAAGTCAAGGCCAGTTTCAGCTACACAGTGAATCTGAGGCCAGCCTGTGCTTCATTTGACCTTATCTCAACTAAAACAAAATGGGGGGGGTGCCCTAGAGGGGCTGAGAAACCAAAACTGTATTTAAATATAAATAATCAGAGCTGGAAAGTTGACTCTGCGGTTAAGAGCACTTGCTGCTCCTGCAAAGGACTGGGGTTCAATTCCCAGTACCTTTACAACCTCTGTAACTCCCATTCCAGGAGATCCAACACCCTCTTCTGACCTCCACAGGCACCAGACACACATGTGGTGCCCAAACATACATGCAGGCAAAACAGTCATATGCATAAAACACTAAAACCAATCTTAAAAAATATAGTTGCTCTGGGCTGTTACTTACTATTCTAGGTAGCGTAACTCTACAAAATGTTGAGCCCGGCTAGGCAGTGGTCTTGCACACCTTTAATCCCAGCACTTGGGAGGCAGAGACAGGCAGATCTCTGTGAGTTCAAGGTCAGCCTGGGCTACAGAGTGAGTTCCAGGACAGCCAGGGCTACACAGAAAAACCCTGTCTCAAAAAAAAAAAACCAAAAACAAACGAAAAAAAGTTGAGCCTTCTTTTGAAAAAAGCAACAACAACCAAATTTATTTATTTACTTACTTACTTATTTTATGTGCATTGGTGTTTTGCCCGAATGTGTGTCTGTGTGAGGGAGTCAGATCCACTGTAACTATACTTACAGACAGTTGTGAACTGCCATGTGGGTGCTGGGTATTGAACCTGGGTCCTCTAGAAGAGTAGACAGTGCTCTTAACTGATGAGCCATCTCTCCAGCCCATTTTAAACATTTTTTAAAATTTATTTTATATGTATCAGTGTTTTGACTGTATGTATGTATGTATGTGTACCATGTGCATGGCTGGTGCCTGAGGAGGTCAGAAGAGGGCATCAGATTCCCTGGAACTGCAGTTACAAATGGTTGTGAGCCACCATGTGGGTGTGGGGAGTTGACCCTGGGTCCTCTGGGAAGAGCAGCCAGTGCTCTTAACCATCTATCCAGCCCCAAGACTTCTTTGTGATACTTCTCAGGTCACCAAGATTTCTGAGCTGGGTTAGAGATACCTTAAGAGCAATGCCCCATTCCCATTGTTTCTGTGTCTGCTAATTTTAGGTCTTCCTCCTCATTTGATTTCATACCCTCCCCCTTTTTTGAGATTCTGTGTAGCCCTGGCTGTCCTGGAACTCACTCTGCAGACCAGGCTGGCCTAGAATTCACAGAGATCCTCCTGGCTTTGCCTCCCGAGTGCTGGGATTAAAGGTGTGCAAGACCACTGCCCAGCTCCCTTCTTAATGAATTTGTTCATTTATTCACAGGCAGGATCTTACTATGTTGCCTAGGGTGGTCTTCAACTCCTGGATTTAAGTGATCCTCCAGCCTCAGCCTCTGCACTAGCAGGGACTACAGACATAGGCACCATACCTGCTCTTGTTCCTCTTACACTGCCTAGCTCTAGCAGCTTCTTCCTTGGCTAGTATCTCTTATTTATTTATTTATTTAGTGTGTGTGTGTGTGTGTGT